>CAXKVX010002349.1:0-40970 GCA_964058865.1 Eleocharis quinqueflora
GGTGTGCTCGTCGAACCAGAACCGAAGCATGGAGGCACATTTGCTGCTCAAGCGCCAAGGATTCGACGTGTCGTCGTACGGAACTGGGGCCCACGTGAAGCTTCCCGGGCCCTCTCTTCACGAGCCCAATGTCTACGAATTTGGTACCCCGTACAAGACCATGTATGAGGAGCTCCGCCGCAAAGACCCCGAACTGTAAGCATAGATTTATATTTTTACATTTTATTAATTTGTCCTGATTTCTCTCCATTTTGCTTGTTAGTGAGCGCAGTGTGTGTGTGTTGAAGGGATAGTGAGAATACTTAACATGATGGAATGTTGTCACAGGTTTAGGGTTTGCAATTGAGCAGTTAGAGATTAAAGATGGAAGAGAAGTTGGTGAAGAGATGCAATTAGTTTACTTAGCATCCACGCAATAAGACCATAGGATATACAACACTACCACGGTCCATAATTACCGAGACAGAAACTGTATCAGTTGAGCATATTACAACCCCAAAGTACTGATACACTAGCTGTTTGTTTTGGTTATAGATTGGTGTACGTGTGTTTGGTACCAATATCTACATGGCAACATACTATGTAATCAAAAGAGGATATATGCAGAGTATATAGAGTGTCAATAAAAAAAAGAAATAAATCGAAATTAACAAACAATGTACATTTAAACCAGAGTGGAACTTACAAATTAGGTACAAGAGAAATGGGATACTGCCAATGCTTAAACGAAATTTGTCAGTAAAGAATGCGCCACAGCGATGGCAGGATAATTCAGCTGATGGCTGCTTTGATATCGTCATGACATTTGAGGAGCGTGTGTTCGATTTGGTTTTGGAAGGTTTCTCCTGTCTCCTCTATCTATGTTATTTCTTTCTTTTTAAATCTGCATTGAAGCACCTTTTGCATATTAAATATTGGATACTTCTTTCTTTCACAATTGATATTTTGGACAAGAACTTTGAATTTGTTGGTTTGTACAAATCAACTGTTCCTGAATTATATTACAAGATACAATATCCTGTAACACATTCCCAATGAGTGATAAAGAGTTTGTGGTGAAATGATTCGAGCAGATATGAACAATCGGGAACAGAAGTTAATGAAAGCTGTGTTGATAATTAACTTGGAGGTAAAAGATAACCATGACGAAGCGGCTGCTGGGGCAAAGGTTGCATTAGAGTTATGCAAAGAGGTATGTCCATTGTTTCTTTTGATTGGTACATCTCTTCACAGTTATGATTGTTAGCTAAATCCGCATTTTCTTAAGATGCCAATGACTTTGTTAAATGATGAACACATTTTGAGTTGTGATTATTAGGTCCCTTCAATTTTGAAATTAGCCTCCAGTTCCATATTTTCTAGCAGTTAGTCCCTACCCAGATTTTTTTATAACTTCAGGGAAGGCTTTGTTATTATTATTTTTGCGCTAATATTACTGAATATCCTGAATTCTATTTCCATTGCTCTTCTTTTAGTTGTGATATTGATTGAAATATTTCTGTATTAAAATTGAAAAAAAGAAGAATATTTGTCTAGGCTGAATTATAGTTTGCATATTATGTCCAAGTAAAAAACAATCTCTCTTATATTCTTTGCTTGAATGCCACACCAAAGAGTTTTTGGGAAATCCTTAAGCATGTGATTATTACACATGACAGTTTTGATGGTGATTGTCAAATTTTTAAGCTTAGGCATTTATTTATCACAACTTCAAGGTTGTCAAAGGGAAGCATACAGAAATAATTCATAGTGTTAGAGGTAATGTTCTGTTGCTTTGTCGCTGTTGATGCAACTCTAATGCTAAAACTGTCCCCGGCAAATATATTTGATTGACAAACTTTTTTCTGGTATTGCAGCTTGAAGCCACAGACAGCTGGGAGGATGCAATAGATGATATAGTAGCTAAGTTCGAAAGAGAACAGGAGCGAAGAATTTTGTACAGCATTTCCTTTTATTAGCTTTTGAGAGAGAGATAATCTTGTCATATTTAGTGACCCATTAACAAATTGACATATGTTAGAATGTTGTCTAGTATTATTGTCTAATTTAATGCTATATGAGTCCCTCTTGTCTTTAAATATTCTATTCTTATTGGATGGTTCGACAAAATCTTTGAATTGGTTATTCAGATCAGACGGTCCATATCAAATTTGATAACACAAATGATTATATTAGTCCTTTAATTGTTAATTTGTATGATAAAGAAGCCCTGATAGATCTGAATAGTCATTTCTGAAGTAGACTTCCGTATTTGATCGTGACTAAACCAAAAATCATTTCTAGTTTCTACTACGGAGAGTCAACACATGAATGCTTGCTATTTTTGCATTTCCCTGGTTTTCGCTTCAGGTTAATAGCATAGATGTATCTTAATAAGGATTACGCAGAAACATGAGCTCCTAGATTAGTGCTGCGTTGTCCACCAACAACAAGGTTTTGATAATTAGAAAGTTACCATTTTTATTTGAAATAAAGATGAAAGCAAGTTATTTAAATTCTTCAAATTTAAATGATCTAAAATTTTTTCATCCGAATTTCGAATTCAAAATCTCACACACCGGTTCTAAAAAAGTTACCACCGTAGTACCTACCCATTGAAGTTTTCCCATAGAACTTCTAATTTAAAATCTAATTTTTGGATAATTTAGAAAAGAGGCAGACGTGATTTCACAAATTACCGTCAAGTGAAATATCAGATTAACGACATTCCCAAAATTTCAAACATCATTGATTAATAATTTAAACTAGCACTGGCATATGTACCAAAGCATACGTAATCATTAGTGAAATATCATATGGCTCCATATTCTTGACGAGAGGAAGACACTTAACTGCATGTTATCAAAGAATAATCAAGTCAGATAATAACTGGTACCTTCACCTACTGGCATGGAAATGAACCATGTATGTTACCATCAAGTGCCAGAGACAAGTCTAATTTGAATTTTCTAAATTACTATGAAAATATAAAAACAATTGAAGAGTAACATAGAATTTTGATAACTTGAATCAAATTCCTCATCCTTACCAAACTAAAAGCAATTTACTTAATTAGAGAAAGAAAAGATGCATATAAAAACGTCTGTCATTTATATAAACACTCTTCATGCCTGAAAGACTGTTCACTTTTTTCGTCCCTCAACCCAACAATTAATAATAATACAGACATCTGATTACTTCAGAATAATTGAACAAAATATGAAGTCTTAAAGCATGACCAACAATAAACAAGAACTCTTTTCTTGAACTCAACTTCCAGGTTCTCAATTTGCACCATAGAGACATGTATCATAACTCTCATTAGTTCCATTTTCTGCATCTACACTTTCATCAGTTTCATTTACTGCATCTAAAATTTCATGACCTTCATTTCCTGCATCTACACTTTCATCAGTTCCATTTTTTGCATCCACAATTTCATCACGGAGAATACAAATATGGAGAGGGGCCAATATCAAGAAATCCTCTTAGGAGACAATATATCTCAGCATCCGATTCATCAGCACCTGAGTATGGAAAATTAGATTTTTGATTGAACTTTTACCTAGAGCGACATGTTAAAAAAACATATTAAGTTCAGGACAAGCCAATTCTGGTATGGTGGTACATGCATTGCAGTACCACTGTATGTCCGTACCTATAAACCCCAAAAATGCAGAAAAGCAGTAAGTTGCGTTGCGCATAGAGATTTGAGTCCCAGATTATGGAAACAAAAATCAACTGTGATTTGCATTAATATGGAAGGTTACCAAGCTAACAATCAATACAAAGGTTTTGGTATTCTACAACAAGGTAAATCATAATGTGAATAAAATAAGCTTAGCCATACTAGGGTACTGTATCAGCGTTCCACATTCACCAGAATCACCATCCAGATTTTCGCTCCTTTCTTGCTTCGCAGTTTGACCAAGCTGTTCGTCCATCATATGGTCTATCCCTTGTGGAACGATCGAATGGCTACCCTCTGCCATACCTCCAACTGATGTTGCATGCTTGGCATCTGAAAATTTACGATTCAGCAGTGAATATAGAGCAGAATTAAGCAACAAAAATATAAGTTATGGGAAAGACAAAATGACAGAAAGTACCAAGGTCTTGGTACCGGCAAAAAAAAAATGAAAGCAGGAACAGCACATGAACAAAAAGAGCTTCATCTTATTAAAATCTTCCAAGAATGTATCCAACTCACCAGATAGTCCATGTGCAATAGACCCCTCGTGCTCCTTGAATGCATTACAGAGTCCAATCCCCAAATTAGCATCAGATGCATTAAGAGAAGTAGTGGGAAGTGATTGGGCATCCCTTGCACCTTGTACTCTGGACCAACTAATCTGTTCTGGGAGTGTGGAGTTCGTTTGGAGTGAAGGAAGCTCTTTAGAGATTGAAGTTGATAAATTATCACTAGAAACAACAATAAAAATAATCTGATTAAGTTCCTTGTTTTTTTTAATTTAAAAGAACTGAAAATGCTACTTAATCCATGACTCAAGAAGATGGAGCAAAAAGGTACCTTCGAATGACGGCTGGTCTCTGAGTTCCAACTGGTGCTGAAATATTGTTCTGTACTACTGTTGTACCTGAGTTAATTTCAGAAAATACTATATCACAAATCTAATAAAATAATTATTTCAGGGCTAGGGACGTAGGGCGCAGGTCATTTCAGATTGGGTTTCATTTCTAGCCTACCCCAATTTATTTGGGAATAAATGCTTTGTTGTTGTTGTTGGTGGTGGTGGTGGTGTTGCTGTTGTTGGACGTAGGGTGCAGGTTTAGACTCCTAGATTTATAATACATGCATCAGTGCCACGCTAGACCTAATGAAATAATTAGTGCTTTGTACCATCCGCATACTATCACTCTTTACCAGATTTCTGATATGTGTATTAACTTAATATAAAAAGGTAATCAATCATAAGCTCAGACTCACCAGAGTTTTGTACCAGCATCTCAAATTCACGAACCAGATGATCCACACGACGCTCCACCTGCTCCTTGACTAGACTGCTAGGCGCCAACTGGCTTTCACTCATTTCCTGCTCCTCAATTTGACCAAGCAATTCTTCCATGGGATCACTCATTACTCGCTCCTCAATTTGACCAAGCAGTTCTTCCATAGGATAGTCTGTCCCTTGGGAAATGATCAAGCAGCCACTCTCCATTATACCTCCAACTGGTATTCCAAGCTTGGCATCTGAAAAGCCATGAATCAGCAGTGGATATAATAGAATTAAGCATAAAAATATGACTTTTGACGGAGGCAAAATAATAAAAGTGCCAAGGCTTTGGTACCATCAAAAAGACCAAAAAAAGATCGGTGGATGCAGGAAAGGAAGTTTGAACAGCACATGCACAAAAAGAAACAGCAGCGAAAAACCACGAATCAGCAGTGGAAAACCATGAATCAGCAGTGGATATAATAGAACTAAGAAAGAAAACATAAACAGCACATGAACAAAAAGAGAGAAATCTTGTTAGAATCTTCGAAAATTGATTCCAACTCACCAGATGGAGCCTGTGCAATATATCCCTCATACTCCTTGCATAGTGTACTCTGATTTGCATTCGAATCTGTAAGAGAGCTAGTGGGAATTGGCCCAATACCCTTTGCATATTCTTTGTGCGAATTCATCCTTTCTGGGAGTGCAGCATTTCTTTGGAGTGAAGGGGGCTCTTTTGAGTTTGAATTCAATACAGTGCCGCTATGAACCAGGTAAAATAAACTGATTAAGTTCCTTGTTTAGTTTAAATAAAAACAACTAAAAATGTTAATCCACGGATCAAAATGGTGGAACAAGAAAAGGTACCTCTGAATGGCAGATCGCTGAGTTCCAATTGATGTTGGAACGTTGATCCTTTCTGTTAGCGTAGCAATTCTTTGCAGTGAAGGGAGCTCTTTTGGGTTTGAATTCAAAAGACTGCCACTAGAAAGAACCAGGTAAAATGAACTGATTAAGTTCCTTGTTTACTTTAAATAAAAACAACTAAAAATGTTAGTCCGTGGATCAAGATGGTGGAATAAGAAAAAGGTACCTCAGAAATGCAGCTGATTGCTGAGTTCCACTTGCTGCTGAAATTTTGTTTCGTGCTAGCTCTGCACCTGGCTTCACGAACATGTTAGAGGGGTTAGAGGAGGTCGCCTCAGCAGCCCTGAATCTCTTATTCCGTTGGATGGGATCGCCAAAAGAGAACATACTCCTCTTGTTGGTTATGTCAATTAAGATGTTGTCCATTGGCAAGACACCAACATTCTGCATACAGGATAAAATGAAGTTCTTGGTGAGCCAAATAAAGCAACAAATCTGTACTCATTAACAATACATGAACCCAGATTAAACATGAAAAGAAATTTAAATAGAAAAAAATAAAGATAAAATCAAGGATTAGCCATAATCCTGCATACAAAAGAGACTAAAATTTGAGGTTATCAGTAGAGGAGGTCGTTATATTCATTACAACTGAAAATATTAAGCATTCACCAGAAAGAGAAATTGAGAAGTTCTTGGTGAGCCTCCCATTCTGTAGGATTTTTAGGGTTTGACTAATTTATATGGATATCCTTAAATATAGTACTAACAATTTCCACCTGCAAGATTCAGTTATCCGCAATTCCGCATAATTAAAGGATATAACAATTGTTGGTATCTTGAATAAAGCACGTATTCACTCACAATCAGCAAACCAGAAAGATAAAATAGCGGCCAGCGGGCACAAACGAACCTAAAGATATAGTCGTTATCTGTATCCCACAAAACCAAAGAGTGATTGAACAATTAAGGGCACAAACCTGAGAACGAGCAGGAGGAGTAGAATGCAAGACAGAATGCAGATTTTGAGATTTCACCTCCCTCTTGCCATGGATGGAATACCCAGAAGAGAACATGCCCCTCTTGTTTGTTATGTCAGTTAAGATGTTATCCATTGGCAAGACACCAACATTCTGCATCCATGATAAAATAAAATTCTTGGTGAGCCAAATAAAGCAACAATTCCATACTCATTAACAATACATGAACAGAAATTTATACTAGTAAAAAATACAGATAAAAATCGAGGATTCCCCATAATCCTGCATACAAAAGAGAGTAAATTTGAGGTTATCAGCAGAGAAGGTAGTCATATTCATTAAAAGTAAATATTAAGCATTTTCCAGAAAGATGAATTGAAATGTTTATATATGCCTCTCATTATGTACGATTTTTAGGGTTTCACTAATTTATATGAAAATCCTTTTAGTACTAACAATTTCCAGCGCAACAATTCAGTTATGAACATAATCACAGGATATAACAATTGTTGGTATCGTGAATAAAGCACATATCCACTCACAATCAGCAAACGAGAAAGATAAATATAACAGGCACAAACAAACCTGAAAGTCAGAAAGATATAGCCGTTATCTGTATCCAGCAAAAGCAAAGAGAAATTGAAGAAGGGCACCAACCTGAGAACAAGGAGTAGAATTCAAGACAGAAGGCAAATTTTGATATTTCACCTCGTTCTCTGTACCTTTCACGCCAGGTGCAGGTGTGAGCTTGGGCTTTAGATATGTGGTCCACCTGCGCCAACAGCTGAAGCCATTCCTGTATAGCCCCATCTTCTCTCGAACCATGTTCCAAGAGCGTTTCCCTTCGTGCGCAACATACGCAGCCAGCATCGCATCTTCTTCCTCAGTCCAAGCTTTCTTTAGTTTCCAATCTTCCATTACTATCGAAAGCTAAGAGTTTCTTGAAACCAATAATTTGAAATTGTTGATTTCAAAACACAGCAAACCAACAAATAAACAAATCAAATCTCTGACGGCAATAATTAATTTGGGAAAATTTATTTCGTGCCACTCAAAACTAAAAAAATTTTGATATTGCCATTCAAAACTCATTTCTCTCATATTTGCCTCTCGAATCCATCATTTATTTCCAAAAAAACCACTTTGCATTTTCTTATAATTTCTGGCCTCATTTTAAAAAACAAAATAGATTTGTGGACCATACTATCCTCACCTCACCTGCATAATCGAATGAGTTATTCGATCCAGACCAGTTCGAATCACAATCAATTCGATTCAAATCACTCTCACTTTCACTCTCACAATCGACTTAGACGAACTCAGCAGGAATCCTAGACGGATCACAATCAATTAAAAAGAATGCAGGAGGAACTAGCTCCGCCTATTTCTCCGCCATCGACAACAGAAAATGGAACCCTAGCTTTGCCTATTTCTCCACCATCGACAGCAGGAAATGGAATCTAGCTCCGCTCCGCTCGTTGTTCTCTGTTGCGATCCAAGGTAAGTTCTTCGCCCTGTCTGATTATGTACTCCTTTTGACATGTATCTGCATAGCCTAGCTGAACTGCACTCAAATTGTATCTGTTATAGCCTCTCGTTTGACATGTATGTCAAATAAGAAAGTGGTATGCTAGAGCTGAACTGGTTAGACCTGAACCGTTATACTAGGACATTGACACATAGCCTCTGGTTTGACCTGAGCTGAATTAGATTTCAGATTTAGGACTGGTTGAATTTAGAACTGCTGTCTAAATTCCGGATTTACCTCTTAATTACTGGTTTGACCTCTAATTCAGAACTTATGGATTTGACCTCTAAATCTCTTGAATTTTGTCACTTACTGGTTTAAATTACATATTTCATGAAAATTCGACTAGAAGATGTGTTACTAAGGGGAAATTATGTTAGTAGTGATGAAGTGAAGTTTGGATTATTTTGATGTTGTTATTTTGAGAGATGCTTCTGTTCTTGCTTTTGTTTTACTTTCAGTGTTTTTGTTTATTGCAAATTAAGAGATGCTTCTGTTTTGTTGCAAATTTAGAGAGACTTCTGTTTGACTAGTTGATTACTTTGACATGTGGGTTGATGAATTTGATTAGCTTTTGGAAAATCCTTTAGTATGTATTTATTTTCGTGAACACTGTATTCTTGAATGCATTATTTTAAGTTGTCAACGAACTTGGAGATTGACATATAATCATAAGTACTTATTGGCTCTCACATTTACTCATTTAATCATAAGTGTTAATTTCTAACAAATTTGGATAAGAATTGGTGAATAAAAAAATAAATATGATGCCTCTGAACCGTAAGTTTGTTGTGGCCGAATTCAGAACTTTATTACTTGTACTATATATGAAACTAATTCCCGAATGTTGTTTCAGGATTTGATGTTTAGTAATTTATTTCATCCAAATATCCAAATTGGCATAGTGGCATGCTTATCAAGTCCAAAGATATGCTTGCACATGCAAGTTTTGCTATGATAGAGACTAAAAACCCAACCTCCATGCAAGTATTACTATGATAGAGACTGGAAATCCAATATCCAAGTACAATACAGAGACAAATTTATGAGTTTGTTTGACCAAAAGAGCATGAGAAGGCAGTTGTGTCAAGCAAATAACATCTAGCAAGTATTGCTATTATATTGATATGTTCGTCAATTTCATTTCTATTTACCAGATAACGAGATAAGCATCACAAAAAGACATAAGCCGGATAACAAAATTCTTGTAATGACATAAATTTTACAATCAAACAATTACATTGTACTTGGTTAAAGATCAATTCAAAAAATAAAAGGAATAAAAAGTCACTGAATCTATAATTGAAGAAGGCAATCCAACATATATACTCCACTGGCTTTTTACGATCCAACATATATACAATCATTGAGCTCGGTAGTGCTTTTACCAGAAACTAGAATTGAAGAAGGCAATCAAAAGAGAGATATATGCTTCTCTGAATTTTTACACAACAATGTCATTTATAATCAATTAACCCAATTAATCCAAAAATATTAACAACATCATCTAATACAATATCAAAATCAGTTTTCCACCCTGCCCTTCACTTCCATTTTCTTCCATTTTCTTCAGATGAGAGACCTTATCAAAATCAAAATTTTCACAATATCAAAATTTTCTCCATTACAAACTGCGAGACCTTATCAGAAAAACAAGCTAATAACAAAATTTTCTCCATTAAAAACTGAGAGACCTTATCATACCTTACCTTAATTTCACAATATCACAACTTTCGATATATTAGGTTACAATGGAAATATACATAATAGTACCAGAACTCCTACTTAACCAAATAGAGCGGCTAAACACCTGATTGAGCAGCTAAACACCTAATTGAGCAGTTAACCACCTGAATCAGACAATGAAATCATCAATTTGGTACAAACTTGAATCAGACAACTAATGGAGTAACTCGTGCTTGCTGATCTAACGGAGAATGGTTGATGCATCGCGTGTTTTAGGGTTCAGGCGGAGAGGTCGCTGGCGATGACGGAAACCCTAGTTAATTATGGCGATGCTGTCATTCGTGTTAGAGATCGTGCGAGCAGGGCTCAGGTGGGTCTGATTCGTGTATGTGTTCTTCAGGCTAGAGATCTTAAGGCTGTGCTCCAGCGTCACATATTAGGAAGGGAGGTTAGGGAAGGGAAGGTGAGATCGCCATTTTCCTTGCTCCAGGAGGTTTCGGCGAAGGAAGGAAATAGTTAACCTAGGTTACGATATACCTCTGAACAGTGTATTTTCGTTCCCTCCCGATTTGGAGGGTAGACGAGGTTACGAGTGTGCTCCCTCGCCATTTGTACAGCATCGAAAAATTCTTTCCTTCCTCTCCGTCGCCAACCTGGAGCAAGTAACATTCGATGTTTCGTTCCTTCACCTTTCATTACCTTCCTTCCCTAGGCTTCCTTTCCTTTCCTTCCCTCGCAGCCATTGACGCTGGAGCACAGCCTAAGGGATGAACTATGGTGGGTTTGTTTGTGAGGAACAGACTCAATCGATTGAGTCATAGTCGTGATTCGATCGACTAGTTCGATTAGATGAGGGGTATTTTTGTCCGCAAATGTATTTTGTTTTTTAAAATGAGGCCAGGAATTATAAAAAAAGACAATGACATTTTTGGGAGCAAATGCAGAATCTGAATGGCAAATATAAGAAAAATGAGTTTTGAGTGGCAATATCAGAATTTCCTCTATTTTGAGTGGCATGAAAAAAATTCTCTCTAATAATTTTGTAAGATCTGGCGGTTTCCTTTATTGGAACCATCTGCATCCATTTTTATTGGGCTTTATTAGACTAAAATTAACAACTTTTATTGGGCTACTTACAGTTTTTTGGGTCACTTTGTATCAAGCCCGAAAAAACCCAAGACGGCTGGCTCTCCCTTTAATGCTCGGCCGGCTCCTCTAAAGCCTAATGAGGCCCACGTAAGCCTTTAATCCAAAAAAATTCCTTCGTTCTCTTTGATAATATATAATTGAAAGATTGTTGAAATATTAAATTAAAGACTAGACTATTAAATTCACCGACCATACCTACTTATTATTTGTCATTACCATGTTTTATCTCTCTAATTTAAAAGAGTCCTAAAAACAAATCATCGATGCCTACAGGACGAGACGACGAGTTTAATTGAGTTCATTTTGCACATTGTTGTAGGTATTGTGCACGTTATTTTGATTATTATGTATGTTTTTTTATTATACATCTAATTGACTGGACACTCAACTGAAACAGAGATTGATATGCTCATCGTTGCAGACTAGACGAATTCAATTACATTCAATTTGAAAATTATTGTCGTTGTTATGCATTGTTCATATAATTTTACATGTTAATAACAAAATAACATGCACAATAACAAATTTATCTAATATAATTGACATGCAACTCATTCTGAATGAAGTGCATGATAATATTCTGAATATAAACATTGTCAAATACATAATAATACGAATAACATGTATGATAACACGATCAAGGAGTCCAGAAGTATCATCGCTTATATTAACATATAAGGGACAATGATTCTTGATATGCATCGTTCTCCAACGTAAGTTATATATACTGTATTAACTGTCTATATAATTCTTAATTAAAATGAGCGCTGGACATTATCAACAATACTCATCTCTTATGTAAGAAAAATACATATTTTAACCAAAAAAATTTAGATATAATAAAATATTAATGACACAAACACAATTCACATAACTCATTCTTCAACCTGTTCGGTGTGATAAATCTTCATATACGATTAGATCGATAACTCTTTATTATATAACCAATACAACACAATCATCATCTAAACTCTACATTCATTTTATATGGTCAATAAATTTACCGTGTAGATTGCCAATATAAGAGACATATTAGAGCACACAAATACATCGTTATAAATTCTACAAATTAAGTCATAAATTCAAGTGATCCACTAATACAAATACTCAAGATACAAAATGATAAAATTATTCATTAATAATTTAAAATATTATACATATGATCTAAATCTTAAACCAATAACTCAAAGGTCTGGAGACGATAAACAATTTTGTCACCGATGGTGAGGCCAACTTCTAAGTTATAATTTACATTTTTTACTTATTTATTTATTTTAACTAGAAATTACATCGTGAACCGTGTCTCGTTTTTTATTTTAAATTATTTTTGTAGTTGATTGATAAATAATTATTTAGTAAACAATCGGATAATTTATAAGGAAAAATTTTGTTTGTACCATTCAAAATTGAGGAAATATCAGAAATGTCATTCAGAACCGGTTTCTTTCATATTTGCCACCTAAAATCGCTGCTACCTTTTTTTTTTGCCATTTTAAAAAAAAAAGACAAAAATGTCCCTACCGTGACTTATTCCCCTCTTTTTTCCCTTCTATACCGACATTAGTTGACATTCTTCTTCCTCAAAATTGATCTCGGAGTCAATTACGACATCCTTCGAAGCGACACCCGTGACGAAATCGATGGTGGCTGAGGTGAACTCGGATCCGAGTAGTCATACCATGAACATTTTTGTCTTTTTGAAAAGAAGTGACAAAAAACGAGGCATCAACGATTTTGAATTACAAATATGAAAGAAATCGATTCTAGATTATATTTCTGAAATTTAATCAGTTGTGAATGACATAAACTAAATTATCCCATTTTATAACCACGCAGTCTCACTAATGTAAAATCTTTCAGCATTCAATTTTAAGGGACAAACCATCCACTCAAACGTCAATTACCAAAAATAGTGTTGCTTGGATATTCGTCTCATTTCTCTTTTTTTCCAAAAAAAGGAATGGTTTTATTATCTGATTGGGTTCCTTTCTTCCCTTTCATTTCCTTCGTTCTTTATGCTGTTTCTCCATCTAGGTTCAATAATTGAGTGAAGTGGGATTAACAAATACAACAAAGAACGTGGAGAATATTACTTGGAGAATAATTTCGATTTGAACCAATTGAGTAGAGAATAGCTACGTTTAGTTTTCTTTCTTTTTCTTTTTCTTTCTATTTTCTCTTTTCCTTAAAAGTACCATAGCTACATTAATTTTACGTAAATAAACATAATAGATTGGATTATCATTCTATCAATAATTGATATTTCTGATATCATTATCATAATGTCAATGATTCTAATGGTACGAAATCGTATTTGCTGCTCTTATTGAGCAAGAGCAGGATTCTGCTCTTCTGATTTGGACCGTTAAAATTTCAGATCTAAAACTTATAAAATATACAATCTCCCTGATTGTCATCTGTGAGCGGTCCGATTCAAATTGAACGGTCAAGATCGAAAAGAGCAGGATCCCTAATGGTACTTACCCTTATTAAAAGTCCATTATATCTTTGTTGATTTTATCCAAATCTTTTTAGATAGAAAAGAAGATTTATGTCGTTTAAGTTTAAATGATTTGAAGTTTCTAATTTCGATTTTAAACTGCGATCTTTCGCACGGAAGACATTGCTTTAGCCACTAGACGAAGAGCTGATATTTATTGATCACATCCGAATTAACAATATTTCGCACCATGTTCTATTATATAGATAAGCCATTGATCATATTTTAATTAATTTAATTGTCATTTGATTATTTATCAAACCATTTAATAATTTAATAATTAAAAAATACCCAAACCTCTTGACTTTTCAAATATTATTCAGCCTGATTCAATTTAATTGGAAATCAAACTAACCCGAATGTAAAATTTACATAGCTCAATATTTTTTTTAAAAAATATTATGAGAGTTGATAGGCCATGACATTATAAATATACAAGGCCCGTATGGCATCAGCCCAAGATATTTAGGCCCAATAAGGCCCTGATAGCTTAACGCTCATTTAGCCTTTTCTCTCGAAGATGCTTCCCGAAAAGTGCACTTTTAACGCATCATAAAAGAAATTATTTTTTTCTCTTTAAATAATTTAAAAAGAGAGAGTGTAACTCATTGATCTAATGGTTCAAATATGAATATATTCATGAGTGTACCAACCCTCAAATCATAAAGAAAAGACTCGAGTCTTCCGAAAGTCTGTAATTGCTCAATAACCGCTCACTATCGTTGTTTACGCGTTGGACGTACTATATAGACTCAAGACTTTCAGGATTAAGGGGACGACACTTGAAAAACAATTCAAAAACTCTGTCAAAACCCACTCACACACACAACAACGGATTCAGTATTTTTGTCAGATTGGTACAAAATTTACGGATTTTCTAGAATGATTCAAAATTTACGATTTTTTATCAGGAAAAGTCGGACTAGCTTTAGTTAAGCCATATCAAGAGTAGTCTCTAAAAATAAGAAATGTAAACCATAAAAGATAAAATTATGCATGTTTTGAGGGCATTTTAATAATTTATCGTTATAAAGTTAATAACATTAATTAATTTTATTAAAATTGGAAGGCTTATTGTCACATACTATAAAAGTTTATGGACTAATAGTCAAAATACAAAAAAAATATGGAGATGGGGAAGGAGGATGATTTTTAAAGTTAAAAGTTTGAATGAGATATGGAGGCATTAATTACACACTTTTTCTGTTGCAATTGGAACAATTTTGTTTACTACAAATATGAAGTTCAGGTATCATTTTAATTTGGCCACAATTTAATAAAGAATTAAAAAAACTGAATGTCCATGCAGCGATATAAAATTTAAAGAAAATACAATTTATAGCTAGCCATCAAATTTTTGTAATTTTAAAATATTTTAACAAAACTTCCAATTCGAATATTTATCCAGCAATCTTCAATACGGCAGCTATATACCCATGATGACATGAATGATTTTATATTAATAAATTAAAATTCTAAATTATTTAAAATAGTTGATGTACCAAATTGCCTTTCACATTCACACCCTTCTCCAATCCTACGAAGTTATCCCTTACAATAGAAACTGCTATGAAGTTATCCCTTACAAAGAGAAAAACAAATATTGTCTTCTTTCTCATTATTTTTCTATATTACTCGGATACTTCATTTTCCTAGACGCTATATCTTTCTCATTATTTTGCTATGAAGTTATTTGACCGACGGATTCGATCAAGATACGTTTAGGATACGTTTTTAGATACGAATTGAGTTTTTGGATACGTTTTTTTGATACGAATTGAGTTTTTGGATACGTTTGGGATACGTTTGTTGGATACAGATTGGATTATTTAGTAATATTAAATAAGCAATTGTGTATATTATATAATATTAATCACACCACATAATTTGTATAGTATTATTTCATGAACTCTTTTGTCAATAAAATGTTTAATCAAAGTCTTATATTTTTTTGTTATTTCATAAGTATCAATATATATTAAAAAAAGTTGAATAGAAAAATAAATTTCAAGCATTTTAATATATAATATGAATTTTTTATTATATATATACCCGCACTCGTATCCGCAATTTTTTAAAATTGCTGTATCGCCGCACCCGCACTGTATCAAATACGATACGCACACCCGCACTCGTGCAACAACGTTATTTTCTTTCATATGCTTTACTCATAATAAGGAGAACTGGAGAAGAGAAGAAAGAAGATTTTAGAAATGAGAAGCCTTTCCTATATCATCATTTTTTTTTTTGACTAAAACTAGCTGATACTATCATACTAAACACTTATATATTGTAATTAGTTTTATTATGATTACTTTGGTCGAAAGCTCCAAACTTTAATGCTTCCCTATTGAATCAATTGTGTTATTTTTTTCTTAATAATCAACTATTTTATAAAGAGGAGAGGACTACAAGGGAGTGTAGGATTAAGAGGGGGAGGTGAGAAGGGTAATTTTGTCCATTTCTTTTATGAAATATTAGTCAATTTATTTAAGTTGAAGTCTTTCACGAGTATATAAATATAATAATGAATTTAACAAAGTTTTGTTGAGCAAATATCTCAATTTGAAGTTTGAAGGAACTTATTGAGTTATTTCCCTGAATTAAAAAAGACGCAGTTAGAGTTAGTCCATTTGAAAACATGACCAAAAAAGATAGTCAAAAAACTTTTTTTAAAAAATGCTTTGTTCTCCAAACACTACATATCTTATCTGTGACAGTGAAATGTGATGATAGTATAACTTTTTTTTAGAGATATTTCATATTCGATCTATACCTAATGTAGATATCAAATCTCGAAGATAGCTTGGTTGTCTGAAATCTAAGCTTGCATTGCACATTTACAGCACCAAAAATAAGCTAATAGTGCATCATTTATGCTTGTAATATGAGGTATTCATAGTAAGAATTGAAGTTGTTTTTAGGATTGAATACGTTACATGCTAAGTTCTAGGTTTAAAATTCTGATGATAGAAGATTTTTATAAATATGAAAGATTAATCTAAAAAAAAAGAGATTGAAAACTTGACGCATTCATTTTAATAAATAAGTTAATTAAACAGATTGTACAAGCCCAGCTCTGGTTTTTGGTTTTTATTTTTGGACTTTTTTTTTGAGAAACTTTTAAAGAAAAACATACTTTCTTTGTTAATTTTTTTCTTCATAAAAAGGCACCTTTTTGGACTTTTACATAAAAAAGGAGTGACAAAGAAATGATTACGCAAAGAATGGCTGAAGGGAATGAATTCACATTCTTTGATGTACCACTCAGAAATATGCATAACATTTCATGCATCTGTCTGCCAATGATACATTTATTTGTGAAATCATTAATGCATATTTCTCAGAATTGGTTTAACTATTTCAGATGATATGGATTCATTAGCTAAAGACTAGGTTGGGATAGTTGGAAGGGTTGTTACACTCAGCTTCGGATTCAAGATTCTCGTCAGGAGGTTCAAGATTTCAATTTTTTTTTTAGAAATTCGAAATGATAGTTATTCTTAAAAGAATTATCTTATATGATTATTTCTACAAAAAAAATTTCAAACAGATGATCATTTTGAAAAAAACGTAATATATATGATCATTTTTGAAAAACAAATTCTAGAGAGGTTTAGCAGCACTCCTGAATGCATGTGGCACCGCCACCGGTTACACTTACACTTAGACGACAATGAACCCCAAAAATTAGTGTTGTGATGATGTGATGAATAAATTCAGGTGTTTGATTTCGACTATGAATATGCGATCTTCAAATGTATTTGATTATGAAATCAATCTATTGATATGATTTTAAATATTTGATTGAAGTTTTGTGTTTGTCCACCATGCAAAAATGGTGTGGATAATAGATAGATTTATATTTATATATTCAGAAGTTACGAACAGTACAAAACAGTAAAACAGTAAAGAGAACATTTGTTACTGTACAGGTTTTATTTAATGTAACATTTTCTAATATAAAATAGAACATGAAAGTGAAAAATTTATGTATCAAATATGTCATTTGTACAAAATGAATAACAAAAATGGAACTAAAACTTCAACATAAATTTTAAAGGAAATGAATTTCTCCCAATAAAACATGGTGAATTATTTTGGAGGCCATTTTGCTGCTATTTCAAAACTTATAGACTTAATTGTACATGCAGCTATTTGAAAACATGTCACTTTACAATGTTCATGCCACAGAAGATCACACAAGATAAATTAGTCACAGGCTGAGGCTAGCCGCTAAATTCCATCGGTCCATACACTAATTCAAAACGTCAAAATTTATAAAGAGAAGAAAAGAAACCAATTTAAACACGTGCCACGTAAAAAATAATTTAAAACGAAAATAAATAAATAAATAAATAAAGACAGATGATACGTAGATATCATGTTATTATGCTAATTTAGTCGAGTTATTATGCATATTAGTTGAGTTATTATGTATGTTATTTTTTTGTACTGAGATACTTATGCATGCTATTTTTATACTGAAATATTTATATACGCTATTTTAGTTATTATAGACATTATTTTGTTAACAAGCATAATAATTTTTCAGTACAAAAATAATATATATAACAACTCAAATAATATACATAATAACTGAACTAAATAAGCATAATAATATTAGTATCGATAGTAGATATCAAATGTATATCTACGCATCATTATCCATAAATAAATAAAACACAAAAGAACTTGTTATATAATAAATAAATAAATAAATAAATAAATAAATAAAATCTGGTCCACAACTGAGCAGCTGAACACCGACGCTAGATAATAAATAAATAAAAAACTATAGAACTTGTAACTCATTGCGCGTTGCTTCCGCCTCCTGGAAAATCTGGTCCACAACTGAGCAGCTGAACACCGACGCTGTCTGTGCCTCTGTGGCAGTGTTAAACTCACCGCTCACCGCTTGGCGCTTGGCGCTTGGTGCTGGTAAACTGTAACCAGTGACACTGGAATTAAATGAGGCTGCAAATCGTACCAGTGGCTAACGCTTAATGCCATCCAAAGAGTCGAAAAGCCAAAAAGAAAAAGGAAAAATATCCAAAATTTTGTCAAACGTGTGAACCCAACTCAGGTGGTCAAACCTAACTCAGTTTCAAATCTTAGGTTCGGTTACTATCCACGTTTGCTAGTAACGGGGGGCTTTATTCGGAGTCTCTATCTGCTGTTAGTACGAGGGAATAATTGAATTTTGTTATTTCGCTGCTGATCGTTCGATCTATACGAACGGTACAGATGAACTGTAAGAAATTCGTTGTATTATATAAGTTATTTGTTAGAACGAAAATGAATGATCAAGTATGAAATAACAAGATTTTGTTATCCCTTCGCAATAACAGCGGATATGAAATCGCTTTATTAGAGGTCCCCGCATAATTCATCATGAATATGTTACTATCCACGTTTGTTATGTAACGTTCATTTCCTCATAATTATAATATATGAATAATTATAATAATATCAACCACATCATTTTTATGATTAACATAATTTAATAATAATTAATTACAATAATGAATGTTCAAAAATATAATTGATAATCACTAATCATGTTGATGACAGTGACACCACCAATAATAAAAAAGAGTGAGTGTTTTATGACAAAAAATTTAAACAATAATCGATTACAATCATTTGATTGTCATTAAGAACTATATTATTATTACCATCAATAAAAATACAATTATGTTAATTTTCATCCAAAGCAAAATTATTCATATAAAGTATAATTATAATAATATATAATAATACCAACAACAATTTCAACATTTCAACAATAACGACAAAAATGATGATAATGTTATAAATTGTAAGTCTCACTAAAGCAAAACTTTGAATTGTAGCTTACTCCGTCTAAAGAGGCCCAATTAATTAATTAGTTATAAAATCGACAACTTTCGTTTATTCCTTATTATTCTTTTAATTGTTTTTTTAATGTATTATTCTTTTAATTGTTATTATTATTTGTTTCAATGAGAAATAAGAGATTTATTCTTCACACATGTGCCAACAAAATATGACTGTGATCTGAAATTCATTTTTTGTTCTTATAAAAACATATAGCGTATAAATGCAAGAGAATTCATATTGTTAGAGAGAGATTACATGCGGTGTTAGTCATGATTCATGAACCAGAATTGGTAAATTCTAAATCATTCAAAATGAAAATTGACTTGTATCTTCTAATAAATGGCCTGTAAATGATATCATGCTGTTTAGAACTTCGTATTATTATTTAGAACTTCAAAAGTAATATCTTTGTTTCCATGAGAAAAATTAAAATGCAAAATTTTACTTATGTGACGTAACAACAAGCACCTATTTCTAATTTTAGTTGATGTTAATATCGTGAAATTAAATAATATTTCACGAATTAAGTCAATAGCACAAGCCATATAGAAAATACACATGTTCGATTCGAGATCTAAACTATAGAATTAATATAGCATGTGATAGCACTATTTTTTATTAAGAAAATCAGACTCTTAACAACATATTCTCAGCATGATCATATGTTAAATTAGCAAATACCAAACCATCAAAACAATCCTGGCAATATATTGCATTAATAATTGGATCGTTTTGCGAACTCTTCCATTATTATAAAATTAATGTACACCAACATGATGGCATAACAATTAATGATCGATATTGACTTCTGAGATCATCTTCCAAGTTTGTTCATAGACCATCGGAGAAGAAATCAAATTAAATTATAAGCTGACTTTATCAAAAGTCAAATCTTATCGATCAAATTCAATTGGGTTCTTGTCTCTGTCTTTCTATTGTACCTATTGAATAGATCCAATTTAATTCGGTGAATAGTATATATCTTCTCATTTAAGAGGAGAAGATACACATATATTATATATACATATCGAATACTTATGTCGAGTTTAATTTGCTCTTTAGATACACGCAGTGTGTATAGAGAAATCACTGTTACACTGGCGGCGGTGCCAGAGCACATTGCTTTGAGCACGTCTCTCTCTTCCTCTGTACCTATATATACATCTCTGCATCATGAGTTCCAGAGCCGTTAGACCTAATTAAGCCAAGTTTGAACTCTCTAGCTAGTTGCAACCTCTCAATTCTTGCGAGGGAAGACAAAGCATCTCTCTTTATTTACCTCTTACATTACAACCTTTGCTGCTTCTAGCTTCTACATGTGCTACATCAAGGTGGCGAGCCCCCCTGACACTCACGCGCTTCAAACTGACGCGCAGCGGCAGCGAGAGGAGCAAGAAGAAGAACAGAGAACAGATGCGCAACGGCAAGCGGCGTCGCTCATGATGTCGCAGTACGGTCAGGAAAGAGAGATGTCGGTTATGGTCTCTGCTCTGACAAAAGTAGTCGCTGGCGAACCGGACCCTGCAATGAATGTGATGTCGGGTCCGGCAGCGGTGACGTCGGGATTGCCTAGCAAGAGGGAGAGAGAGAATGAGGCGGTAACAGAGGAGGTGCTGAGATATTACAGAGGTTTCTCGCAGCAATGGTGGACCGGGTCCAGGCAAACGGGAGATACATCCACGTCATCCGTTCCACGTGGTAAGTTCTCTTTATTTCTAGTTCTTTCTTTTTTTTGGGTTTCCTTTTCGTCGTGAGAACTTTTTGTTCTTTCGGGAAAGGGTAAAGACGTCATTTTGGTTGCTCAGGTCGGTACGAGAATGAGGTAACAAAAAGAAAGATCGGTACGGTACCGAAACGGGTATAATAGTAGAGAGGTCAATTTCTAGAAGATCTCAGCGCAAGAGATTAAAAAGTATTACTTTGTCATTTGGTGAATTCGTGTTTAAATCGTGTTGTGTTAGAGTGTGTTAGAGATTGATTCGTTCAAGTTAATTACTTAATTGTATACCTACCAGGTGATGATGTGTTTAATCTTTATATAAAAATAAGAAACAAACCTGACCTTAAGTATTTTAATAAATAAAAGTATGGTATTCAATTGGTTAATAGGAATTAGGAAGCGGAAACACGACTCTTCGAATCTATAAACACGACTCTTCAAATACCATTAATAATTTACTGGCATATACTCTGTTTTTTTTTTTTTACATTTTGTTTTTTGTTTGTTTCCTTCACACAGAAACAGAGAATCTATTAGTACAACTAATTCCACATGATTTACATTTCCATAACAGGTACAATTCATAGCGCTCAACCCCAAATCATGTATCCATCACCCTCCCCCTCCACAGGAACAACGATAAAAACAGAGGCTCCCTCTCCATCTTCCTCTGCATCTGCCTCTGCTTCCCCTTCTTCCTCCTCATCCCAACCCCAAAAGAAGCGGTACCGAGGTGTCAGGCAGCGGCCTTGGGGCAAATGGGCAGCTGAAATAAGGGACCCACATAAGGCGGCCCGTGTTTGGCTCGGCACCTTTGACACTGCTGAGGCAGCTGCACGGGCCTATGATGAGGCGGCACTACGCTTCCGTGGCAATCGTGCAAAACTAAACTTCCCCGAGCATGCAACACTGAATCCTCCTCAGGCCTCGGTACAAAGGCAGGGCCCGGTACCGTCATCCACTATAATGACACCACCATCACTCTTGGATGCTTCAATGGGGTACCCGTATCAGGGATCGAACCCGACACCGCTTCTGGAGCAGGCGTTTTCTCTGACAAGAGCATCAAGTTCTGTATCGATTCCTCCTCTGTTTCAGGGTAGTACAATAAACAGAGGAACAGAGCAAGCCGGCAGTTTCGGTCTTGAAAGTGGAAGTGTTAGCACAAGTGCAAGTGGAAACGCAAGTTCAACCGGAATTGCAACAAGCGGTTCCGGCTATTTTCCGGAGTTCGAGTGGGCGGACGACGACACGGAATGGTTTCCGCCATTAACGCCGCCGAAGCCACCAACTTCTGGATAATTCAATTATATTTTTTCTTATCATACATTTGATTATTTTGATATTGAACAATACATTAATAATTTTGTAACATGATTATTTTTTTCTAATACTATTCTTTAAATATTCTTTTACCTCATTGTATCTTTCATTATATTTTACTTTGTTATCTGTTTAATCAAGTAATTGACTCCCTAAGTATATATGAAGGAGAAATGAAATAGAAATAGGAAATGCAAAAAAAAAAAATGGTGAATGTCAAGTAGCCGCGTTTCCATATGATGAAGAGGCCAAACAACTAGGTGATCAGTTTCACAATTGTTACTTATAACCTCAACAATCATAAATAAAGTACATAAGTTAAACAATTTTATAATTGTTAATTGGACATTATTGATTTCTAGTATAACATCAAATATTATATAAATAAAATTATTTGATGGTATTAAGAACCTTTAATTTTATACAGTAAATTTTGAATCTATTTGATGGTATCGTCGTGTTTTATAATATGACATGTAAATAATGTAAATCATGTCTAATATAAAATTTGTCTTTAAAATTTGAAAGTATTTATAATAAATAATTATCAAGTGGTCTCAAGTCTCAACAACTCCATCTTACATAAGATCAATGGCCCATGATTATATTTTATGAAAGCACATTTATCAATTAAGCAATGTAAACGTGAAAGATGGTGGTGTTTCTTTATAACGAAATTACTATATATCATTCTCCAATATTCGAACATTGTTCACTCGCGAATAGTGCTATTTTTTTTCGCAGGTTTTTTTTCTGGCGCAGTTCTTTTTCGCGATTTCTTCTGTCTCTGTTTGCGTGTTTCTTTGTATGATTGATGCGTTGTGCTGCCCATTCGCAACAGTGCGAAACTTTTTTTGTCGATTTCTTCTACCGCTTGCTGTGTGTTTTTTCGGATGGTTGACGTGTGTCCTTTGTATTTCGTCTTCCAGTAAAGAAGACAGTGTCACCGCTTCTCCGTTTCTCATTCGCAACAGCGCTAATTTATTTTTTTCGTTGATTTTTCTTGCTGCCTCTGTGTTCTCTCGACTACTCGACGCGTGATAATGATTTCTCCTATCGCATGTATATGAGCGGAGCGCGTTTGCATGGCTAGAGATATATCATCTTCCGAAACATGTGCCTCATCGCAGGAGTTGATTTGTCTAACTATGGGATTTTACAATAGATATCAGTATACATATCACACTTCATTTGATTTATTAACATTCTGATATGTCAATAGTTAAATTTAACAGGTGAATTTTGAATAATTTATTCAATATCACAAGTGGATAATTATTGAAGCTCCTATATTCTAATGAAGATATTAAATATGAATAATAGTGTTCAATACGATAATAAGGCACAACAGTACTCAAGCTGAATTATAACTATCTCAAAATGAAAAGAGCCAATGAACTGAATAATAATGTAATTAAAGTGAAAATGAAACATTATACCAAAGAAAAAACTTCTGAATAAATAATATAACACATGAGCTTAATACTAAGGTGTTCTAGTTATCAATTTATTTGAAATTTACAATTATTTTGTTAAGTATGCTTGTAGCTAATGAATAGCTAAATCTAACAAAACAAGGTACTTGAGGCATAACTGCATAAGATAGTTAATATTATCTTTATGCTTTTGGGTGTTATAAAAAATGAGTTTCAAATCGATTTTTATTGAGTTAAAACAAGCAAAATAGTTTTGAGTCCTGTACTCCTGTAAGTCATTATAATGCCTCAGTAGCTTTCAAGAAAATCGACTAAATTAAAAAAAAAAAATCGAGAGTTTCGTTACATAACACGATTTGAGAAAATGTTGTGACAATTTTCAAGAGGTTAGAGAATACAAGATTCTCTCCCTCGGAAAGCGAAACAGAAAAAGAAAGCCGAGCGAAAAAACCCTAGGCAGGGAGGCCGCGCCGCCGGCCTCCCCCGCCTCTCCCTCTTCCTATCCTTCTTCCTCCCTCCTTCCTCTCTCCTCTTCACTCTCTCTCGACGAAAAATCGTGTCTGCGCCAGCAGCCACTAGCACCACAAAAAGGGAACGCGACATAGACCGATCGCCGCTAGACGGGCCACCCACTCGACGCCTGCTCTAGGTCGTTGCCAGACCAGAGGGAGTCGCCGCCAGGAAACACGATACCAGATCTGGTCGCTGCCAGACAGGTCGCTCGCCGCCAGACCTCGGGAAACATGTCGCGCAGACCTGTTGCGCCAGGTCGGCTTGGGTGCCTCGCCAGATCGCCAAGATGCAGCACCGTCAGGTTGCCTGCGTTGCAGATTGTCGCAACTCGTCGTGCAGCACCACCAGGCTGCAGCATCGCGCGTCGGCTTGGGTGGGTAACGCCAGCGCCGTCGTTGTGGTTGAGTCACCAGGACCCTAGATCTGGGCTTGACTGAGTCGTGAGGAGGAGGACAGACCAGGGGATCACACGCCGCAGCTATGGGGTCGTGATTGATCAACAAACCACCCGACACAGCCATCAGCTGCCAGATGGGGTGCAGATCTGAACGTGGGTCTAAATCGAGAAGCAGGTGATTCAAGGAAAACCCACTTGCTCGCCGGCGCTGCTAGCCACCACCTCGTCAGTTAGGGAACTGGGTGGTTCAGATCTGAGCGTGGGCCCAGATCTGACTTCGTTGGCGGCTCGCGGTTTTCCTCATTGAGTTTCTATCATGGAAGCATTGTCCGACCGTCGTTGCCAAACTGGCGGTGAGGAACAGATCCACTTATCGTTTGTTCGATCTAAGGATCAAGGAATAACCTACGGATTGTTTTGATGGGTTGGATTGATACCGTCAAGACGGGTTTGCATCGAGTCTTTGCCACAACGTTGTGGCGGACAAAGGAGTTGAGAATCGTATAGCGGGTCATAGCCGATTTTTCAACATGAAATATGTTTATGATCGGTGGATAGACGGTCCGACACTTTCGCTGGTACAAGTCTCCGGAGTTTAAACAAGTTTGGGTGATCAAGACAATGTCTTTTTACCTTCATTTGTAGGATTTAGCTCTGTGTGCTTGTAACTCATATTTTCTTTTCTTTTTTTCTGTTTCTCATCTTATGTACTCATTTTCTTGGTTAATAAAAATTATGTAGACGAAGCCTACTCTTCAAAAAAAAAAAGAGGTTAGAGAATACCTCATTAGCCTTTGAAATGTTTTCATGTACAGTAGCCCAATTGCCAAACTCAAGGGCAATATTGGGATTTCCTCTCGAAGTCACTACAACAGCGTGTAAGGCATTGTAATAATGGCTCATGTGGCATAATTATGATTCTGAATTGGTACACTATTAAAAATGTTGTTCTCCCACTTTCTCATTATAAAAAAATTACATAATTTTCAACCAATTCCAACCCTAACTATAACGGCATATCAATTGATACTTTAATTACCTCGGATGCACATCTCGAGAATTTGAAAATCATCATGAAAATACTGAATCAATACACTCACATATCGGGATTAACCATGCATTAATCCATCAAAAAGCACTTTTGCGTCTATCAAAGTCCCAGAATATCTACTCCAAGTAATGGAAAACATTGTAGGATGTAAGGCTCAACGATTTCCAATAAAATACCTAGGCCTCCCATTGACAATTAATAGACCGACAAAGTAAATGTTACTACCAATCATCAACTCTATACAACGGAAACTACAAGGATGGAAATGTAAAATCCTA
This sequence comes from Eleocharis quinqueflora, assembly GCA_964058865.1. Classification (NCBI taxonomy): domain Eukaryota; kingdom Viridiplantae; phylum Streptophyta; class Magnoliopsida; order Poales; family Cyperaceae; genus Eleocharis; species Eleocharis quinqueflora. Next base: position 26,228 of record CAXKVX010002349.1, read on the forward strand.
TCTAGAGGAAGACGTCTTACGCTAATAAACTCAACGATCAACTCCATTCCAATCCACTACATGCAAGCATTTATGCTACCAACATGTCTTATAAAACACATGGAGAGAATCAAGTCTCGTTTCTTCTGGATAGGAGAAAACAGGGAAGCAAGAGGGAGACATCTTGTCAATTGGAAAAAAGCATGCCTACCAAGAAAATCAGGGGGTTTAAGGATTCTAGATTTACGTATCTTTAACACATCTCTTCTTCTAAAATGGAGCTGGAAACTACACGCTTGCAAAGACAATTTAATTTCCAATTTCATCCACATATACTACAACATCTCACCTCTCCACCTACCAAACAACGAGACGTCATCATCAAGATTTCACTCTTTCTTTCTAAGGGATATATTATCCCTGTCCTCCATTGCAAAAGCGGCAACTCGCCCACACTATACGAATACCTTATTGTGGGGTTGGTCCGCCTCGGGAATATACTCATCGAGGTCGGCATATCGGATGTTAATCAATCCAGGGGTCATATCTCACATGTACCCCATAATTTGGACCACAAAGTCACCACTCAAGGTAAAAATCTTTATTTGGATACTCCTACAGAACAAGCTTCCAACTATGCAATACCTGCAAATCAGAGGATGCTAGCATAATGATATATGCTCTCTATGCCACACAACCATAATTGAAGACACGAATCACCTTTTCTTGCAATGTGCCTATGCCGCAAAAATATGGTCTAGACTAACAGCACAAGCTAACATCCAAAGAGAAGAGGACATGCTCTCCTTCTGGTTGCATTATTGACTACAAAACAACAATTCCTCCTAACAATAGGACATGAGGGTGCACGCGATACTGTGGAACATTTGGAAAGAACGAAACAAAAGAATATTCAGTGCAATCTCCACATCACCAAACTACGTGATCATAACCATCACAAAGGATATCTCAGCATGGACCCGGGCATCAAACCCAGCATCAACAATAACCCTAGGTTTTGGAAGATGTTAGGTCGCCAAGTCTTATTTTTCCTTTTTATTTTCCTTTTCTTTTATCCTTGATGACATGTAAATACGAATAATCATCAATAAAAAATTTCTAAACAGGCCATGCTGCTTTCCTAAAAAAAATTTACATAATCATTCCCAAAATAGTCTCAAACACTACCAGAATTCTAAGTTGTATAGAACAACCTTTTACTTGTAAAATCTTCTAACTTAAGAGGCTTTGATCTAGAATCTTGAAAACCCTCGTACTTTCAAGAAACTTCGACTCTTGTTATCACTTGTGAATTATCTATGCTTTGCTCTTGTGTTGATTAACGTCGTAGTTATCCATTTATTACAAGGATTGTGGTTCAAATATGTAATTTCGACAATTTGGTACAATAAAATATGCTCGACTCTATACTATCACGCCATTAGAAGTTCCGAAAAGTATGGTCACTAAAATTCGAATTTCATGAAAATTCTTCTGTTCCTTCTTTTAATTTATTACAAATTGTCTTTAAAATTATTTTTATTACAAAATAGAGTCGAGCATATTTGTAATAAAGAAAATTTGCCTCTACATTTACATTAAATGCGTTGGTTTGAAAAATTTGCAAAACAAACTATGTACTAATATTTTATACAAATTTTTATGAATGCAAGTTGACAAATAAGTGTCAGTTAGACCTTTAATCAAGTGCCTAAAGATTATAGTAGGCATAAGTGATTAGAGCTTGGAACAAACTTCAGATTCATATTTTGACTCCATCTGTCACGACACTGAAAGCCAACAACATGATGGAACGCTAGAAGACAAGCCAAAGCTCTGAAAGGAAGAAAAGTCCAAGACATCCATTGTGACAATGGGTTTGGCCATATTTTCTTGAGCTTTGATCTTTGAATAAATTCAAAATGTTATATGTGATTATTTAATAATATGTCAATGCCGATTGCACCTATTATTCTAATAATTTCTTCAATCACATAAAATCTTCCAAAATCTCTGAAAATATTTTGTGGGTACTCCTTTGCATCTTGTTGGCTTTTGGTGATGTTTAGACTAATTTTGCAATAGTCTCTGGTATTTTGAAAATCAAGCCGGCCTAATAGTATTGCATCATTGCTTGCCTATTTTGTAGGCTCATGTTTTTTTAGTTTTTATTTATGTAGACTATTGATTGACACTCTTACATGTGCCAACAAGAACATTGACAATTGGAAGAAACTGGATACAACATAAGAATGGAGAATGTTCGAGGGCTTTTAATCAATGCATGATTACTTCCCTTTTAGCTTCTTGTCTATTATGGTGGTACAATAAGTGCATTGTTGTTTTTTGAGTTGATGGTCAGGATCTTCTACCGTGCAGTAGTGTTGTGACAAAATTCGTATGTGTCAATTTGACCCGTGCTCGTCCGCCCTCGTCGCCCGTCCGAACTAGCCCGTGGATCCAACTTGTGCTCATTCGTACCGTTGCTAAGGGCGGATTTCATATGGGTTTGGGTCGCCCTTCGAGATTTCACCCGTGGTAACCCGTCTCTTCCTCACCCTTCTCCAACCCGCCCCCTACCCGTGCCTGTGACCCGTAACATGCCTGTAACCCGCCCCAACCTGTCCCAACTCGTCCGTAACTCGCCCCAACCCGCAACAACTAGTCCCAACTAGCCCCCAACCCACCTCAACCCGTCCCAACCCGCCCCATTTTTTTTTGAATTTTGTGGGATATTTTTAGGTTATTTATATTTTTTGGATTTAATAAAACAATAAACCTGTGACCCGCCCGTACCCGCCTCGTCCCAACCCGTCCCGCCTAACCCGACGAGTCAATGAGCGTGTTTGAATCATCACCCCAAATTCAACTTGTCCCAACTCGCCCACTATAACCCATCCCACCTGTGCAACCCCTGACCCAGGCAACCAGCGCTCGTGCCCGCCCGTTTGGTCAACACTATGTGCAATACACAGTGGATGGTTCTAATTTGCTGTGATGCACGATAGGATCGGTTCATATTTGATTAAGGAGTTTTATTTTATAATTTGGTCAGAACGAATCACAAATCATATCTTCTGCGTTGCCTGTACCGCGCGACAGAAAGATCTGGATTCATTTTTTGAGTAGTGACGCTTGCAATTTATGCAAGTCTTGCTTATTATTTCAATTTTGATTTTGTAATAGTTATTGGATGCTCATAGTTATTCAATTTTGGCAATAGGGATAGATATCAAAGAAGCATCGATGTTGAGGATAACAACATTGGTGTGATTCTAATAATGATTGAGATATGCAGTTGTGGGGTGTTGGTGAGAGCAACAAGTGTAATACTCTCATAGATATTGGTTATTGTATTCTTCATTTATTTTTTCAAGTAAATGGAGAGGTGAGACTGTTACCTCACTAGTTTCAGAAAAAAATTTACTTTCAGAAAATCTTGATTATAAATTGAATTATTTTCTTCCCACTTGTGGTTGAATTGAATTGTTATTTTTCTCTTTTGTCTTTTCTTATAAAAGAACCTACACTTTTATACTTGAATCCAAGTTCGCTATAAAAACCCACTTTATATAGTTGATATTTAGAAGAGTGCTATTAAATTTCTTATTTTAGTATATATTTTCTAGAGCTTCTATAGTGGACAACCTTAATGTCCGCTATAGTAGGTTCTTTTATTTTTTAGTCTGTGGGGGGTTTTTTGTGGCTAGCTCATTGTTGTAAGTCGTATAAAAGCACAATTCAGCTGAAATCACAATTATATTAATCCAACAATAGATATCGATATCAATCAATATATCACAAATTGATATTAATCCAACAAATACAATTTACACACATATACATTCACACATAAAAAATATCACATATTCACATTAAATTTAGATCGTAACAAAAAATATATTGAAAATATACACAAAATCACCAAATCTGCAAGGCCAAATTAGCATATATTGTATCTCTAATGTTACACACAAAATCACAAATTATAACTAATATAGCCGCAAAGCAATTGCTTTACTTGTGCGATCTTGCTATCTGACTATGGTCGAGAAAATAGACGGAGCTCCTGGAAAAGACAAGTAAAAATATGCATATTAGTTTCATGTTTTACAGCGGTTACTCATTTGGTCTTACTTGACTCATATCAGAATTTCGGTACGGTCCCCTGTTCAAGTCTAGTATCAACCATCAGCTTAATCGCACAAATACTTAAACCAATAAATTTGCTTGAACATCATACAAAGAGATATGTTGCTACAAGGCTATTTTTATACGAACATAACTGGTACAAAATTAAACCTAACATATAAATAAAAGTTAGAGGAACTTAAACCAATAAATTTTGTACCTTTAGCTTCAGCAATCTCAAGTCTGGTGCATCTGCTTACTCAGTCGCTATTTGAAACATCGATCGCATGACATAATATATGCATTTTCATCCATTCGGTTGCAGATGACTCTAAAAATTAGAAAGTAACAAATGATTTCAATAAAGGCTCAAATCCTACTAAATTCATCTAATTGCAAATGGAGTTCAAATTAAGTTTAGAACACGTACTTTGACAGACTTGAGCTCGAGTTTACTTGTTTTTCTTGATCCCTGTGCTTCAAGGCATAGCCGCAACGCTATGTATAATTTAACAAAAGTCAGAAATTAGTATAATAAATCATCTATATTAAACTTAATGAAAAATCAATACAATTCAAGGCCCTAATGACTTTGAGCTGCTTGTGTGATTGATTCAGAAAATCAACCTGATAAATCAACATCGACAAGATTGCAAAATCAGGAGATACCAATGACCGCTATAATTCATATTTCATCTAGTTAGTGTTTATATAGGAAAATAATTTATTGTCTTATTGAAAAGATAATTATTCGAACCGTTGAATGTACGACATACAAATGAAGGATGTCGGATCTTGGAGTGTAATGAAGAGTTCATCAATGTAATTCACTTTCGTGGAGTAATCGCCCAACACCTTCGGTTCCGAGCACATGGTGAGGTGAAGATAGAGCAACTTCAAGAAAATTCCAAATCTCGCAAGATGGTCCGCAAGAGACCTATATGTATGTATATTTCAATTATATATGTATCTCATTTATCGCTCCATCCATTCTTGACTTTCAAATTATACAATTAAAAAATGGATATTTTTGTAAATTGTGTGCAATCAGGAAATAACGGTATATTAGATTTGTGTCGAAACAAGAAAATTTTGAGAATGTAAGCACAATTATTTTCAACATCACTCATCGTTTCATCCAATTGATTATTATTTATACATAACGAATTATCTACATTTCACCCCTAATGCATCTTGTATAATTTCTACATTTTCATCTCCTACATTTTCCATAAATGCTTCTGAATCTGATACATTTCGACTAGTCTTAACTACTTGTGCAGATTTTTCGGCATCATCTTCATGCCATATCCATCGGGTGTAACATTTCACAAATACATGCCTAATCAAATGAAGTTCAACTTCATCGACATCACTATGTCTTACCAAGGTCTAATATTTCGAACTGGGACTAAGAAGTATTTTTTCACCCCGCAATTTCATATATTTGTTGGCACAGTTCATAAATTCTCCAATTCCTCTCATGTATTCAGTTGTTTTCGTTCCCATTGTACATGCTATGACGTTCCGTCTGAAAACTAAGATTATTTCCATGTTAATTATAAGGTATGGGTTATCAAGTTCCAAATAAGGTTTCGGTCTGGTCAACCATCCTAACCCACTATTTGAACACTTTGTCTCATTAGTAAACATAGATAGTTGCAATCTAGTATTTGAGAAAAATCCGACAATGTTTTCCCTCAACTCCCCGAATTTGCTGACGCATATTTGCATGTACGCACGTATTCGTGAGAACAATTGGGGAAATAAAGAAATGATTCTCCATATTGCAACTATCATATGTCCACTAATTCTAAATGAGACAAAGTATTCAAAGAGAAGTTCCAAACATAAAATATTCCAGATTAATCTCTATTTGATTAACCTGAATGGGTACCGACCTAAATCAATCTATATTTTGACATTTTGGTCATATATATATATATATATATATATATATATAAGTATATACGTGTGAGTCTGTGTTTAATTTAATTATATGCAATGCAAATTATATATTAAATATATGCGATATTAATTCAATCTACAAATAAAAAATTAAATGAAAAGTAATAAGATAGTGACAAAATTAACCTTCAACTATTTTATCAAGAAGAGGTGGTGATGTAGATGAAAATTGATCAATTAATTGCTGCATTAATGAAAAATTAAATACTAATGCACAAAATATTTGATATGTGTATTTCACACATATATTCTTTAGGGTAAAACCGGGTGTTTTGGTATAAACTTGAGCCTTATTGGTCCAAATAACTGCAATCAAGGGCATATTAGTGCAATTGTCGTGTCGTACCTCTATCTCGACTTGCAGGTTCATTTCCTTGACATTTGGAGCACTTTTCTGCCTTTTCTGGTATGTGTTGTTTGACCTTATCTGAATGGGGAAACCTTACCTTGGTGAAACTTACCAACACACACACCAATTGAGTGGAACAATGAGTGAAATGTGAGATCCACTAAATGCCTAAGGCACAAATCATTGGAGAGATGTGAGATTCCACATATATTGCACTGATACACATTTTCACCCACTTTAAATGAAATATCTGAGTTCCACAAGAAAAGGCAGGTGTTGTCCATTCCGACCTGCAATAATTAGAATGGACAGGGTTCGGCTCCTGTCCCTTACAGGTTCCATCGGGTCATAAGGGAACCTTGCCTTAGTTGCTAAACCCTTAGTGTTTGGTGTTATATCCGAGAAAAAGCACCGCACGCCCAAAGATGAGTTCACCTCATGTGTTCTCGGAGGGGTCAGAACAAAGGATCACTCGTTGTGCCTGGCGCTTGCGTCAAAACAATGAGACAGGTGAAGATCTTACCTCACACACACTAAACACCATTTGAGAGTGATCTTGAGAGTAAAGTGAGTCTACCAAAGCAGGCAAGTGCTTAGCGGAGTGACTTGTGAGAATCCACAAAGACACGTACACATCCACTTATCACTTCCAATCATTGAGAGTAGGTAGATTCCACATATGGCTAGTTGCGAAGTGCCGGAAATGTCGCAACCAGGGTTTTAGTTCATCTAACCCGGCAAAACAAATGATGAACATGGTTACGGTACTGTCCTGGGTGTTCCCAAATAGTCGTCCCTTGGTTTGGATAGTTGGCCAAGTAAAACAACAATTACCAAAGGAGGCAAAGTGCTTTGGAAGATGAATGACATGTGTAGCTGAGCTCTCTGGGCATAATTAAGTATTAGTGGACCCTTTCATGCATGCACAGAGACTTAGAGCGAGATAGCACTTGATTTAGGCCAGATGCAACCTTCCTGCGGCCAGTTGATGATCCCTGCGCCCAGTTGATGCTCCCTGCAGGCCTGGAGACTTGTCTGCCACCTTAGAAGATGTTTGTTGGGCTAGAAGAGACCCCTGTGGCCCGTTCATGCCCTCTGCGGCCCCGCAGGGACAGATATGGAATGTCTCAGCCTCAGAACCGCCTCAGACCCTATAAAAGGAAGTTATTCCAGAGGCCTTAGGGTTCCACTTTTTCGACTCTTTGGACGCCGTCTTGAAGCCAACAGACCTGAGAAGGCTGTAGGGCATCATTTGAGGAGGTTTCTTCACGCCTAAGGAGAGATTCAAGGCCGGGAAGTATACCTCGCAGTGGAGATCGAAGTTTTAAGGGTTTTATTTGTATCTTTACTCATGAACTCTCTGTTTTATCTCTTGTTTTGTTGTATGAACATGAGTCGTGAGTAGTTATCTAGTTCTTAGGGTAGGATAATGATTGCATGGATGGATTGATGTTGTAACTGAGTTATTTGTGGTGATTTTCATATTGAACTGCTTGATACTTGTCTTTTCCTTTGTTTACTTGCTTGTTGCTTGATTACCCGTAGGTGAAGGCCAAACCTAGTGTGGGTTTTAATATTAAGTAACCATCATTTGAATATTGGAATTGTTTAGGTTGATTTATTTGAGTCCGAGACAGCCCGAGAGGGAATCTCGTGTTCAACCCGAGAGGGTGAACTAACCTTAGAACGCGTTCAATTGATTTTAAGTACTCGAGAGAGACTTAATGGTGTATTTGACTTGCTTGATCTGTTAAACAACCAACAAACGAGAGTTGAGGGAGTTTGAGTTAGTCTTGTGTGTCAAACCACCAATCACAACACATAACAGAGCACAGCAGAGGGTCCTGCCCCCCCCTGCAGACCTTACCTGCGGCCCTGTAAGAGGTCTTACAGCCCCGCAGGAACTTCTTACAGACCCGCAGGAACCCAATCCTGAAGTCAATTCAAGTCCTAAACCCTAGGAACCTTTATATTATTGATTATTTGAGTTGTTTACTTGTTTGTTATTGTTTATTTGCTTTGTTTACTTGCTATTTACTTATAATTGATTGTTTGTCACCCAACTCAATTGCAAACCCCCCCCCCAATTTATACCAAAACACCAAAAAGAGTTATTTGTTTGTTTGAGAAGTCTTAGAATTGAAATTAGAGTCTGGTTTAAAGTTGTTCACCGTCCTTGTGGTTCGACCCTGATCTACGATAGACCGTCGTTTGATGCGACGCTAAATTGGGATTAGGAACTATAAATATTATTTGATAGACAGATCTACGACCCACACAACTCTAGTTCTAGTCCGAACATCAAATTGGCGCCGTTGCCGGGGACGGCAGCAATTACTTTGAACCTATTTCTGATTTTGATTCTAGACTCTCTCTTTCTCTTTGTCTTCTTCTCTTCTTGATTTGTTTCAGGAACAAGACTGGACAAGTTTCCTCCTCTCGGTGACTACCACCTGAGGAGCAGACAAGTCCCACCGAAACCCAGGGTCATACCTCAAACACCGGCAGCTTCCTTTTCTTCTGCGCCCCGCAGGAGTCCTTCTCCAGCCAGCAGAACCCATCCTAATTTCCCAGAAATGGCAACGCCTGTTAATCCAGAGCAGATGGCTGAGGCGGCACGCCAAGCTGAGGCAGCTAGGCTAGCAGAAGCAGCAAGGATAGCGGAAGCTCAAAGGCCTGCTAACTTAAACAACAATGGAGGATATGTGCCTCGCACTCTCCGCGACTTTCATGTTCCTCGTGCTGATGACGCGCAAGGACCCATCCTTCTCCCTGCGGTAGCCGGAGATCCACCTAGCTTTGGATCTGGCGTGGTCAACCTCATCCAGCAGAACTGTTTCCATGGGCTGGAGGTTGAGAACCCGCATGACCATCTGAACACCTTCCTTCAGTGCTGTCAAACCGTGAAGTGTGCACAAGCAAATTTAGAATACGTGAAGCTAGCCTTGTTTCCCTTCTCTCTTCGTGATAAGGCTAAGTCTTGGTTTAACCTCATTCCAAAGGGCTCAATTGGTACCTGGGTCCAAATGTCTAATCTCTTTCTCTCAAAGTTTTATCCTGCAAGGAGAACTGCCAAAATTAGGGCACAGATTTCTGCTTTCAAGCAGGATCTAGATGAGTCATTTAGTGACGCTTGGGATAGGTTCAATCAACTGCTTCAGTCTTGCCCACACCACAACTTGACTGAATGGATGATTGTTGATTTTTTCTATAATGGACTAACTTCGTAGAGTCGTGCTTTTGTTGATTATGGTGCAGGTGGTACTATCTTTGAGATGGAACCCCCTGAGGCATTGGAGCTCTTTGACAAGTTAGCCCAGCAGCAGCAGTGGTCGAATCGTGACACGACTCGTGGCACAAACCGTGGTTCTGGAGGATGGTATGAAGTCGATCCGTTGGCCCTCATGCAAGCTAAGATTGATGCATTGGAGGTTAAATTGAACAAGCAGCAAGGGGCAGCCAAGATGGTGCAAGCACATCCCTGTTCTTTGTGTGGTGATGAGTCACACGAGTATGAGACATGTCCTCTTGCGCAGGCTGATGACGGGAGTGCACAAGTCAACTCCCTCAACAATGAGCCTTCGTTCTACCCCAAGCCACCATTCTCTCGTTCCTATGAGAATAATTCTTCCAACAGGCAAGTTTGGAGAGAGAGGCCTGATTCTTTTGGGACATGGAACAGTAATGACCGCACTCGGTTCCCACCACGTGGCCTTCCACAGCAGCAAGGACAAGGAAGTGGCGACAAAAACTACTTCAACAACAACCACTTCCCCAACCAAAACCAAAACCAGAACCGCAATGCTCAACCTTTCAATAACCGAAACCAGTTCTATCAACCCAAGCAAGACGCCATACCACAACCTGTGACTGACTTTATGCATGAGCAAGGGAAGATGAACCAGATCCTGTTTGAGCAGTTGCAAGCTATGAACGAGAAGCTATCTAGGCTTGGTGTTGGGGAGGCAAGTGGAAGTGCAAATGGGGCACCCCAACCGAAGTTGCCAAGTCAGCCAACCAACCCTCATGGAGAAGTGAAGGCATTGCACACATTGAGGAGTGGCACAAAGTACCAAGACCCACCAATGCCAGATGATGCAGAACCGGGCATACCAGCAGGCTCACCAGCTGCTCTCAGCCCTGTAACATCCTCTGTCTGCGGCCCAGCAAGAGCCTCCTGCGCCCCTGTAAGAGTTCCCTGCACCCAGCAGGAGAGCCCTGCGCCCCAGCAGACAGTATTGACAGACAAACCAGAAGGACAGAAAGTTCAACAGCTAGACGAAGCAGACCTTAGTAAGGTGACGGGCAAGCAACCTGAAGCCAAGTCATCTTACAGACCCTCTGTGCCATTTCCCCAAAGGCTTGCCAAGGGGCGTTTAGACGAACAATTCGGTAAATTCATGGAGGTACTTAAGCAACTCACTATCTCAATCCCTTTTACCGACGCCCTTTTGCAGATGCCTTCATATTCTAAGTTCCTGAAGGACATTCTCTCGAACAAAAGGAGCTTAAATGATTGCAAAAGCGTGCAGCTGAACCTTGAGTGCAGCGCAGTGGTAAGTAAGGAACTTCCTCCGAAGCTTGGAGACCCAGGAAAGTTCACCATCCCTTGTACCATTGGTAAAGCAAAAATTAAGAAGGCTCTTTGTGATTTGGGTGCGAGCGTCAGCCTCATGCCCCACACAATCTTCCAGAAGATAGGTGTGGGAGAGCTCAAGCCCACTCGCATGACTTTACAGCTTGCAGATAGCTCGGTGCGCTTGCCAATGGGTATTGTAGAGGATGTGCCCGTTCAGGTGGGCAAGTTCTTTGTTCCTGGAGATTTCGTGGTGATGGAGATGAATGAAGATAAGGATGTGCCAGTCATCTTGGGACGTTCCTTCCTCCGGACAGCAAGAACTATCTTTGACACTTATGAAGGAACCCTCACAATGAGGATCGGGAATGAAAAAGTGCAGTTTCAAGTTGCTAATGCAGTAAAGTACCCCGACAGCCCTGATGATTGCTTTCGAGTGGATGTGATAGATGAGTTGGTAGATGACGTTAAGCCGGATCTGCTCGAGAAAGCCCAAAATTCACTAAGGTATCATAATGACTTTCTCTCTAGCTTGCAGGATGAGCTCTATGACCTGGAGGTCCCTCAGGAGCCTTCTGCGCCCCAGAAGGTATGCCCTGCGCCCCTGGAAGTGTACTCTGCGCCCTGTAAGGAGGCAGCATGTGCAGTTGGTACTTCAGCAATGGAGCCCTCCCTGCCAGAAGCTCCAGCTGACCCCACACCACTGCTTGCGGATGCGAGCAAGCCCGAACTCAAGCCTCTCCCTGCCAACCTAAGGTTGAAGGAGGCACTTGTCTCAGCCCCTATCTTGCAACCTCCCGATTGGACACAGCCCTTTGAGATAATGTGCGACGCAAGCGACTATGCAGTTGGTGCTGTCCTGGGGCAGCGTAAGGACAACAAGCCAGTGGCTATTTGCTATGCGAGCAAAGTCCTTGACCCTGCACAAGTCAACTACACCACGACTGAAAAAGAGCTATTAGCGGTGGTGTATGCGCTCGAGAAATTCAGGTCCTATTTGGTTGGTGCCCATATTGTCGTATACACCGACCATGCGGCACTAAGATACCTGATGAGCAAGAAGGAGGCCAAGCCAAGACTATTCCGTTGGATCCTTTCGCTGCAAGAATTTGATATAGAACTAAGGGACAAGCCCGGATCGGAGAACTCTGTTGCGGATCACCTATCTAGATTGCACTGGGAAGGAGAGGCTCAAGACAACCTTGCAATTGATGACTCAATCCCTGGAGAACAACTCTATTCCTTGTCTACTGCTTGTAACAGCCCTGCGACCCAGCAGGCGTCCCCTGCGACCTAGCAGGTGTACCCTGCGACCCCGCAGACATCTCCTGCGCCCAAGCAGGAAGCTCTCTCTGTCTCTGCTTCCTCTGGTAACCCTCAGATACCTTGGTATGCGGATTTTGCTAACTTTTTGGCTGCAGGTATTTACCCAGTGGAGATGAATTATCAACAACGAAAGAAATTCAAGTCGGATGTCAAATACTACTTTTGGGATGAGCCTTATCTCTATAAGGTAGGTATTGACGGTATTTTCAGACGTTGTGTGCCATATGAGGAGGTACCCTCTGTACTCTTTCATTGTCATTCTTCTGCTTATGGAGGCCATGCCTCCTCCTCTAAGACAGCTACTAAGGTTTTGCAGGCAGGTTTCTTTTGGCCCACTATTTTTAAGGATGCACATGCTTTTGTGATCTCCTGCGATCAATGCCAGCGAACCGGTAACATCTCGAAGAGGAATGAGATGCCTCAACAGCCCATTTTGGAGGTCGAGCTCTTTGATGTTTGGGGTGTAGATTTCATGGGACCATTCCCTGCCTCGAAAGGTAATGAATACATCTTGGTGGCAGTGGATTATGTGTCCAAGTGGGTGGAGGCGCTGCCTTGCGCCAAGGCGGACTCCAACGCCGTCAAGCGCCTTTTCAAGGACACCATCTTCCCTCGTTTTGGAATACCTCGAGTGGTAATCAGCGATGGAGGCAAGCACTTCATCAATAGGCAAATCCAACAGCTCATGAGTAACTATGGGGTAAGACATAAGGTAGCTTTATCATATCACCCCCAAACTAATGGCCAAGTTGAAGTGTCTAACAGGGAAATTAAGTCTATTCTCGAGAAGACGGTTGCAAGGACAAGGAAAGATTGGGCTTTCAAGCTTAACGACGCACTTTGGGCGTACCGAACAGCTTTTAAGACCCCTATTGGCATGAGTCCCTTCAAACTGGTGTACGGCAAGCCTTGCCACCTCCCAGTAGAGATAGAGCACAAAGCGTATTGGGCGACTCGAGCCATAAACATGGACTTGTTAGCAGCCGGTGAGAAGCGCATACTTGATTTACATGAGTTGGAGGAGATGCGCTTGCATGCATACGAAAATGCCAAGATATACAAGGAAAGGACAAAGAGGACACACGATGAGCGCATCCTGCGCCGAGACTTCAAAGAAGGTGATTTGGTTCTCTTGTTTAATTCTAGATTGAGGCTATTTCCTGGTAAGCTCAAGTCTAGGTGGTCAGGCCCCTTTGTGGTAAAGAAAGTGTACCCCTTTGGGTCTGTTGAGATCTGTGGAAAGAACGGAGAGCCGTTCAAGGTGAATGGGCAGCGCTTAAAGACCTATGTGGCAAGACTGCCGCATGGGGACCGCATGGAGATGCATCTTTCCGACCTAACACCAGCGTAAACGTAGCAAGGGAAGGTCAGGCTCGGGACCTAAAACAAGCGCTGCTTGGGAGGCAACCCAATGAGTAGATAAGTTTTCGGTTTTTCTTTTCTCTTTTCTTTTATTTTTTTTGCTTTCAATTAGTTGCATCTTTTTGTTTTGTTTCTGTTCTCTCTCATGCAATACGCTTGGTTGGTTAGTGTTTTTGATGTGCAGGAATTGGAAGGATAGAACATCAGCGGTAACAAAGTTGCCTGCTGTCCTGTAAGGGTACCCTGCGGCCCTGTAAGGTGTTCTCTGCGCCCTGCAAGAAGGACCGGAGGCCTGCTAGATGACTTAGTCCATGTGTAACTCGCAGATAGATATCTAGCAGCCAGCACAGAAGCTTCAACAGGTCTCAGGCCTTGACAAACGGCGGAATTGGAAAGTGGAATCTTTGAAATTAATTGGAAAGCTGAGGAAGCAAACTTGGAAAGGATTGGAAACTTACCTTATTTGTTCCCCTCTGGTTATATATGTTTCTAACCCATTTTCTTGCTTTCTCTATTCATATTTCTTTGAAACAATCTTCTGCCTTGCTCTCTTCCTTGTCTTTTTCTGTTCCACAGCAAATTCTGAGATGCCTTGGAAAGCAACAGTCAAGAGGACCCCTCACAGCATCTCCAAACTTGCCCAAGACATCGACTTGACGACTACGCTTGCGGAACTCAGCAAAGAAATCAGAAAAAGGAAGAGAGCAACTCAAACTGCTCCTAAACCTCAAATAAAACGAGTAGCCTGCATGAAGATACACCGACGAACGGCCCGCATGAAAGTAGATCCTAAATGGTGGGGCCGTCAAATCGCGAATCCCACCTCATGGCGAGTAGATGCAAGTTGGTGGGCACAAACAAGGACACCACCGTGTGGATTCTGCCCGTGGGCTAAGCCCTAGGCGTCAAGGGAGTTCTTTTTCCCTTTACTTTCCTTCTTTTCTCCTTTCTTCCCTCTCTCCTCTTCCCTTCCCTTCCTTTTCTCTCTCTCTTTCCCCTTATCCGACCCCCCTCTCTCTTTCTTTCTCTCTTTCTTTCCCTTCTAACTTTTT
>CAXKVX010002350.1:0-21045 GCA_964058865.1 Eleocharis quinqueflora
GATCTACTTTCGACATTCTTGATTTAATAATACAAAAATCTCAATGCATTATTGCTGATCGAGTATTCAGTCTTAATCCGACGATTCAAATTAAAGCATAATCTCTCCGGCAAAAAATGCACTAGAAGATATTTTCCCGTCTTCAATATCCGCTCTATTTTGTTTCCGGCCCATTGCGATTTTGTGGTTCCAATGTCAGCTTACGGAACATCATGTTTCATTGTTTTGCTATATCATGTATATTATTAGATTTAAGAGAAATTTTTTAGATCCGACTTCCTTCTCTGACGCTGGTTTCATGGAAAGCGACAAAAATTGTGGGGTCCATAAATTAACACTAAAAATATAATATAAGCAGTAAAGTGTTATATTAACACTAAAAATATAACGTAAACATATGAAATAGTAATATAAACAAAAATATTATATAAGCATCTCAAAACATATTATAAGCACAAAAGACTAGTATATAC
Organism: Eleocharis quinqueflora; assembly: GCA_964058865.1. Classification (NCBI taxonomy): domain Eukaryota; kingdom Viridiplantae; phylum Streptophyta; class Magnoliopsida; order Poales; family Cyperaceae; genus Eleocharis; species Eleocharis quinqueflora. The sequence continues at coordinate 474 of CAXKVX010002350.1, forward strand.
TTGGAATGATAATATAAATACATGTAAGTGATAATATAATACCAACACAAAAAAATATAATATAATCACTAAAAATGTTAATATAAACACTTGCGATTGTAATATAAACAACTGCAATGATAATATGAACATAAAAATATAATACAAGCACAAAAATATAATACAAACACCTAAAATATAATATAACCACGGAACACATGCAATCGTAATATAAAACAAAAAATATATAATATAAGCAAAATAATGTTATACAAGCATCTCAAAACATAATATAATCATCAGAAAATAATATAAATACATGTATTTGTAATATAAATAACTGCAATGGTAATATAAACAACAGAAAATGCTATTTTGCATTACGAAGTTAAGATTAGTTATGGCATCACGCTCAAATTTCAATTAAGAAAATTTGAAACAATCGATCCAATTTGATCTCCATATTGAAATCTCACTAGAGACCAATTTTTTTATTTTTCAGAGTTTTTTTTACTATTTTTCAGAGTGATATGAAATGTGTTGATATAATGATTTCTGAACCATCCAATATGACTGATTTTGCACCCCTCTAAAAATAGTAAAAAAATGTTAAAAATGAAAAATTTGATTTATAGTAAGATTTCAATATGGAGATCATAATGAACGATATGGATCGGCCGTTTGAATTTTAAAACTTAAAATTTGAGTTTGATGCCAAAACTAATATTGGCTTCATAACGCACAATTGCATCTCTGTCTCTCTCTCTCTCTATATATATGAGTTATGCTATTATGCTAAAATAAAATTTTGATCTTATTCATCATGGATATTTTTAAAATTCCATTAGATATAATCCACTTATGATATTTAAAACACTTAACCTTAAAATAAATGAATTCAAATGATTCTACCGGCTTTTAAAAAAATTAATTGTCCAAAAGCCGTTAAATCTATTTTCAAGTTGCCAAACTACATAAAACAAACAAATTAATGGAATTACATTGCACTTAATTTTTCTTAAATAATTGAATGTAAACCATTTTATTGGATTTACAATTATTTAATTAAATGAAAACAGCCGTTAAGTCAATTTCTTTCTCAATAACTTAACGTTAGAAGGTATATATATAGAAAGGCTAGGGTGTTTCATGGAGCACCAAATTCCTCATGCTCCACATCCGTTATATTCAATTTGAAAATTTCAACGACCGATCCGAACTGTTGAACATAATCTACATATTGAAATCTACTTGGAGATTGAATTTTACATTTTTTTGAATTTTTTTGCTATTTTTTTAAAGAGGTAGAAAAGTTGCAATTTTCCTACCTCTCTAAAAATAGCAAAAAATTCAAAAAAAAATGTAAAATTCAATTTCCAAGTAGATTTCAATATGTAGATCATGTTCAACGGTTCGGATCGGTCGTTGGAGTTTTTAAATTAGAGATACGGTGTGAAACATTAGGGGTTTGATGCTCCATGAAGCACCCTAACCTATCTCTCTCTCTCTATATATATATATATATTAACGGTTTAAACGAAAGTTAAATTCATTTATTAAAAATGAAGTCATGAGTTGTTTTGGCTTCACATTCAAATTTAAATAATTCAAAGTGTCGATCCAAACCGTCCAACGTGATTCTATATTGAAATCTTACTACAGACCAAAATTTTAATTTTTTTGATTTTTTACTATTTTTTAAAGAATTGGAAAGTCGGTCATATCGGATGGTCTAGAAATTACATTAGAACAACAAATTTTCTACCTCTCTAAAAATAGTAAAAAATAAAAAAATGGAAAATTTGGTCTAAAGTGAGATTTCCGTATGGACAGTTGGACGATTTGATTGATAATTTGAATTTAAAATTTTCAAATTTGAAGTGAAATCAAAACTTGAAGTCAAACTTAATGAAGCATAATAGCATTGCTCATATATATATATATATATATATATATATATATATATATATAGAGTTATGCTTCACGACGCCATGAGTTATGCTCATACATATATATATATATATATATATATATATATATATATATATATATATATATATATCTATATATATATATGAGTTATGCTTCATGACGCCATGAGTTGTTTTGGCTTCACATTCAAATTTAAAATTTCATAATTCAAAGTGTCGATCCAAACCGTCCAACATGATCTCTATATTGAAATCTTACTACAGACCAAATTTTTTATTTTTTGGATTTTTTACTATTTTTTAAAAAAATGGATCAAAAAAATGGTCTAGAAATTACATCAGATCAAAAAAAATTTCTACCTCTCTAAAAAATAGTAAAAAAATAAAAAAATGGAAAATTTGGTCTAAAGTGAGATTTTCGTATGGAGAATAAGTTGGACGATGTGATTGATAATTTGGATTTAAAATTTTCAAATTTGAAGTAAAATAAAAACTTGAAGTCAAACTTCATGAAGCATAATAGCATTGCTCATATATATATATATATATATATATATATATATATATATATATATATATATATATAGGCTAGGGTGCTCCATGGAGCACCAAATTCCTCGTACTCCACATCCATTATCTCCTATTGAAAATCTCAACAATCGATCCAAACCGTTGAATATGATCTACATATTGAAATCTACATAGAGATTGAATTTTACATTTTTTTGAAATTTTTTGCTATTTTTTAAAGATATAGAAAATGTGCTAATCAAACGGTTTCTGAACCAACAATAATCATATCAAAATTTGTTAAATTTTTGTTATGGGATTCAATAATAGAATGATTTTTTTTTCCTTTGTATGAGATTTAAATATGAAAATTTTAACAAAAGTATAAATTTAACACTAAAATTTAAATTTGAAAGAGAGTGAAGGACATTGAACCCCATCCTTTATATTTAAATCCGCCCCTTGATAGCTAGGTCATTTTTGGTGGTCCTAAAATGTGACGGGCGAAATGGCGAATATACAGACTGTTAGTTTTTAAGCTCTGAGGGAGAGCCACGGCAGAATCATCCCAAATTTTAAAAACGAGGACATATCTAGACCGTTCGATCGATATCTTGAAGACGTTCAAATTTTAGCTATCATTAAAGAATCAAGATAGAAATGAAAAAAGCAGACTGGACATTTGATAGATAGTGATTGCAAATCAGACCATCGTTGTTTATGTTACAAATAAAAGAAAAACAAGAAGAACTCTTCTCTGAAGTAATTGAATTTACTTTTCTTTTACATACTTTTGCTGTTTAAATATTTCATGTTTTATATGTGAAGATAGGAGACAGAGTTGAGCGTTTCATAAACACCAAATTGTTTGTGTTCCACGTTCATATTTTTTTGTTTGAAAGTTCAAACAATTGATCTGAATCGTTGAACATAAACTACGTTTGTTTTTCGTAGTCGTAGACTCGTAGGCATACATGGATCCTCTTTCTTCCCTACTCTCCAGCCGAACTAAAATATTGAAAATCACTTCTTGCGGTGAATAAAATATAAGTGGTAGACTGGTAGGGTTTACAGTATGATGTTCTTGATTGCAGAAGCATGTAGATGTAGGATCAAAACAGTCCCATCGATATGACATTACATGGACATAAGCATGCGGCCTCAATGCCTATATATTGTCACCTACTACTGTTAGGTCCCTGTGGACCCTATCCCATTAATCATTGTTCAAAATAAATATAAGAAAACAGAACACATAAGAATCACTTAATGCTAAATATGTAATCGCAATTGTACAAGTCGGATCGGGTTAATTAGTTCTTACCTAGCTTCAAAGTTTTATTCAAAGCACCCATTTTATGGTCTTAATTGGGCCTGACAGATCCATAATTAAAACCCCAAATAATGATTTATCACAGAATAGGTGGTTAATTAGACTCTTTTTACCTCAAAATAACAAGAATCTCAAATGTATCCACGCCGATCTATGTTACAAACAATGTTGGAGCATCGGAGAGTGTTAACAATGTTACAAACAACGTTGTATTCCTATTACCTCTTGTGACACGCAATGCATTGTCCCTACGATTTCAAGTCTTTTCAATGTTCATACATAATTAATAATGCAGCTTCCTCTTGTAGTCTTGTGTGTTGTAAATTTTTTTGTTGTCTTAATTTGACCTCTACGTGACAGCAGCAAAAGGTGAAATATAATCATTCTAACAAATCGAGTTGACCATGCTCCATGCATTGCTAGATTACCTTTATCAAATTGAAAAACAAGGCAACAATCTCTGTCCAAACAAAATAATTAAAAGAGCACCATGTTCGTTCATTATCAAAAAACAACTTTATATATCAATCACGAAAATAGAAAATAATCAACCACAAACAGCCTCTGCCCAATTTTAAATGGAAAAGAATCAACCACTAAAGCATTTCTCTCTCTCTCTCTTTATATATATATAGAGAGAGATAGACTAGAGTGTTACATGGAGCATCGAATTTCTAATGCTCCATATTATATCTCTAATTTTAAAATTCTAACGACCATTGATTAGCCAACACTAATCAATGGTTCGGATCGATTGTTGAAATTTTTAAATTAAAGATACGGTGTGGAACATTAGGAGTTTGGTGCTCCATTGAGCACCCTAGCCTTTCTCTCTCTCTCTATATAATTTGATGTACACAACAATAAATAAAACATCTAGATCATGTCATCAACATCAATGAAACATGATTACACATGCATCCAGATCATGCAATACAAAAAATATCACCAATCAACAGTAAAATAATTAATAATAATCTCCATGACGTTAATTAAATCAAAATAATTACATATCTAGTTGGATTACAATATTCTTTCATGTCATGACTATCCTTGTATTATATAATTAACATTTTCAGTTCCTCTCATGCCTCGTTAATTCGCTACGAATCAAGTGATGACTACCCTTGTATTGTACAGTTATCATTTCCAATTTCTCCCATGTCTCTTTAATTTGGTAAAGAATCCCTACAGAAATACAAAAATACAAACTTAGACAAATAACAAACAATTAGTACTACAATTGACAATAAATGCCAAAGGAAAAGTAGATTAAATAACATATTCTTTTAGACTTGTAGAAGTGTCTCCATTTCGTTTGCAAGCCAAAAGAAGAAAATAAAATCATCATTATGCATCAATTTGCTCAGAAGAGTACTTCAATTTCCAATTCCTCCCGTGCCTCATTAATTAGCCACATGTGATATCAAACGAAATGACAAAAAAGTCATAATAGATCATAAGCTTCTTTTGCAAATAGAGAGATAATATCTTCCGCACGTACCACATATCTCCAACTATGTAAAGCTACACTGTGGAGGATCGATGGCGACCAAATACTTGAAGGAAAGAAATATGATTTTGACACCACTATTTCTCCATCTTTTTCTTTTCCTCTTGTATATGACGTCATTCTTGATGCATCAATTTGCTCCTTAGAGTACTTCAACAAGGAAAGGAATATGATCTTGAACTATATTGATGACTATCCTTGTATATAATTTGCAAAGTCAAAAGAAGAAAATAAAATGAATTAATTTATAATGGAAGGAGCTTCTGGAATATATGCAATATTCAAATCTAAAAAATATGCACTATCCAAATTATAAACAACAAAAAGTGAAATAATATATATTTACTTGGGAGCTGGAAAATAATTTTCATCATATAGTACATGATAGTAGGTGGACCGGATAGTTTCCTAACAAGTACAAAATGGTGCGTAAATATAAATAATAGTGAAAAATAACATACACAAAGAAAGATTCACTTATATATGCCACCTCATTAGAAGACAACTCACAACTTAAATATTGCCTCTCAATTTCCTTTTATGTTGGAGAATTGGAGAAACTTCAACTGAAAGTTAAATCATATATACATACGTGACATTGTCTTAATTATATGTTGGCAATGGCAGCACTGTCCCAGTGGAATGGCAATGGCACAAAAATAACAAGACTCATGTCGTTTTTATTGAACGAGTAGTCACTCTCTTCCTAAACATAAGAGACAATGAAAAATAACATACACGAAGAAAAATTCACTTATGCCATCAAAGAAAACACAAAAATAAAAGATGTGCATATCTTTGACCATGAATTATTTGACAATCCTACAAAAATAACACATAACAATCAAAATTAGACCAATATCACATATATCCATGACTTCATACAAAAGACCTAGAGAAGTTATAAAACAACAAATATGATCTTGCGGTATACCATACGGTAAAGAGTGGATCGTCTGCTTTTATTTCTAATTCCTCACATTCCTTAATTCGCTACGAATTGAGTGATCGTAGGCTGTAGCACTTCATGCTATGCTAGCACCCCTATTTCACTTTAATAATCTCAAATAAAAAATCAATCACAAATTAAAAAATATAATCCCAAATCAACACCCCTATTTCTCCCTTAATAATCTCAAATACCAAATCAAATGCATCAAGAGAGATTGTAAACAAAGAGAATCATGATCTGAGCAAAAAAACTATATACTCGTAAAGAGAGAATGGAAAAGGAGTAGGCTTCGGCATGGCAGACCTTAAACATGCGAGACTCGGATGAAATCAATGTTTGAGAAAAGGAGCAGTAGGGGGAGAGACACCCAGTGTAGCAGAAATGAGGGAGAAAACGAGTGTGGGGGCAGAGAAGATGAGAGAAACAAAGAGCTAGGGTTATGACGAGGAGAGATAGATGCGAGATATTTGAGACTTGGGAAGGATTATGGTTAGAAATAGACGCGAATGTGTATTGGCATTTGCGAATATTAAATAAAAATACGATAACAACTTTACAGGAAAGCTGTAAGCCTCAGCAGGTAAGTGGGAATGTGTTTAAGTTGCTTTGGACTGTGAAGATATGAGTTCGAACCTCATGACCCATTTTTCCCCCATCAAGATTTTATCATTTGTTAACATTTTTTTCCACATCAACATCAAATCCACATCAAAAAATTTTGCCCTTTTAATTATTTTAATCAAATATCACACAAACAAAGTATATATATAACACTTATTAATTACAAGTTTTTTAGAACTTGATGCCAGACAAAAACAACAAACAATGCCGAAATATATGCACCACATATACAAAATAATCCTATCAGTGATGCCCACATAGCTGAATGTGTTCAAAATGCCATCGGCACGCAACATTGCAAAAGACCATAAGCTGCATCCATCCAAAGGATGCTATCTCGCAGTCTACACTAGAGCACTCATGTCTCTTCTCTGGAGGTCATATTTCCCACCCGATGCATTTTATCACCTCCTCCTGCAGTGTTAGATGATACACCTAGGCGCCTAGATGTATATACAAATTCGTTTAATTTACCAACCAAATAACAATTCAATTTCAATTCTAACACAAATTGACCAATCAAGCAATACTAATCAATCCTATCAAGCAATTCTAACTAGCAATTCAACCAATTTCCTAATTAAGCAATTCAAGCAACAAATTGACAACCACACAATGCAATTAACAACAATTGAAATAAAAGAGAGTAAAGGGAAATAAAGTGGCTCAAGAAAGTGGCCCAAATGATGAAGATGACAAAAGAGAAAGTAATGGAGAAAGAGGAAAGTGTGTTCGAGTCTTGGAGAGGACGACAGTGAAGAAAATGCAGAGAAAGTGGGGACGATACTTACGAGGATAATATTTTATTCTTTAAGATTTTTATATTCTTTTTTGTTAATTAATGTCGAGAATGTTCTCTTGGAAGATATACCATGTAGCAGGAAGCGAACGATCCAGATCTGATGGACTATAGAAAATGACCGGTTGTGATGTGCTTCAGAGGGGTTGAATATTATAAGTTGAGAATAGTACAAATCTTGGTGTAAATAAAGGGCTCATATTTGTAGTAACAGAAGCGGCGACAATTAAATATTTTTTTTTATCGAAAGTGCGCATGCAATGCTTAAAGCACTAACATTTTGTTAATTTAAAACAGAAGCAACATTCTTTTATTGACAAAAACTGAAGTGACGTTCTAAATCATCTTTTTGTTATTAATTAAAATGTTAGCTCCAGATTCGGAGCATGTGCAAATTAATTAATTAAACGAAACCAATGATTTTTTCGCTATAGTTTAGGACATAAAAAATCTTATACAAGATAGGAAAATCCTGCTATATATGTATGGATCAAAATTAATTTGATTGCACCATTAACTATCGATGCAAAATTAGTGTAGCTGCACAATTGTTGCTGATATTCAATGATTGTAATTGCTTTGTGTTTTAACATTTTTGTTCATATATATAGCAGACTCACTCACTCTACAAAATAATCTCAAAACTAAGTTCTAAACATTAACAAAAGAAAAACAAAAACAAAAGAGGGGTTACAGAATAATCTCAGAACAATTATGTTATAATATTTTAATTGACTTCTACTTTTTTGTAATGCTAAGTTTTCTACATCAAGATTCTAATAAAGGGTGTATATGAGGGGCTACAATAGAATTTCACATCTTTTTGTTAGAATTTGTGAGGAGATTTGTGGGAGACTAAGGTCAAGTATTAGGGCGAAAGCGTTTTTAACAACAATTATAATTCAAGCTTTTAGACCTTAATCACCTAACTAAAAATTTCAACAAACAAGTACTAAGAGAAATTAAGCAATTAAAAAATAATCAAATACAAGAATAGTAAAAAGAGAGAGTAAAGAGCAAGAGCAAACAAGAGAACACAAGAACACACAATATAATGTATTTCGGCCTACAAACAAACTAGACCTACATTCATGGGATTCCCGGAACCAAAACTTACTTTTGGGACCTATTCCACTAAGTAATAAGTGTTCTTTATAATTGCGAAATAGATCTTTGGTTTCTTCTCAATAAGCAAATCAATCTTTGATTCCTAGACCAATGCAAGTGGCTACACCACTCTACACGATTAACGGTTCGATTGGCTACACAATCAAGGATATGGATGCACTACTTGACAACACAAATGTAGTGCACCAAATGTTAGAAACTAGCAAAGAAAAGAAGCGTTCTTGGATTGACAATTAGACTATAGAAGCTATCCTAATTCTCTTAGGTTTAGGCAGTTATAGGAGAAGGCTCTGTTGCTTTTTCTGGTGCTCAATTGAATGCTTGAAAGCTTGTGGGGGGGTGGGGGGGGAGTTCAGATATCTTCCAGGTTCGTATTGTTGGAATTGAGATGTCAATTCCAATAGATTAAGTTTGGACTACGTGTTATATGATTACTACATGTGATGTACTGTCGCCAATATCACGAGGAGTAATATGTGGAAGTGTCGTAAATGTGATTAATTCAATATTCAAGACATTATACGTATTTCACTAAAATTTTGGGCATGAATGCATATATAATTAAAGTAAATTGATTATAATTGTTAATGGATTGATTATGATCAATTAAACTATATATGAGTGTTAGTGTAAAGTCAGAAATATTGTTTGGACTAAACCCAACTCAAATTGGATCAAAGCCCAAGCAAAACATCACAAACAAAGATCTATTGCAGCTGCAATAAGGTTCCTTGCGACCGCAATATAGTAGGAGTGATTTGGCAATAAATTTGCTGATTTCCAGCAAGATTGATTGCGGCCGCAAATGATCCCATTGTGGCCGCAAGAGACCTGACATAAACCTGCCAAGTCTGGAATTGCCAAGTCGATTGCGGCCACAATGAGATTCATTGCGATTGCAAGAGACCTGCTGTAAGGTATGTTTTGGCTGCCTAGATTTACCGTTATCTTTCTGATTGGATATTATAGCTTTTATATCAAATTCGTGAAAATGTTTACAATAGTAAATATTAGAATTTAGAAAAGAATTGGAGAGATTATAATTTCAAATATTTTGTGAATATTTGATAATTAATTTTGCATCTTTCTAAGATACACTTTTGCTCCTATAAAAGAACCCGGGTCTCCAAGCGTTATGGGGTAATTCAAATAGAAAAATTATTGTTGTTAGGGAACATATGTTGTGCGTAGCTACCCATACACTCCTTCATTAAGTGTTGGTACTCCGTTGAGGTGTTCGTACTCATGGGAGAAAAGAAAGCACCCCTAATCGCTTGGAAGGACTCGTTGGGAAAGACCATCGTGAAAGCACTTTTGCGATTCCACAGACATCTCCCATTTACTCAAGGTTGAAGAAAGAAGACAACAAAGGAGATGGAAAGTAAGTTCACTATTCCACTTCCGCATGTTTTCATTTCAAACATGTTGCAAGGAGGATTATTGAATTGTTGCAATTGTTTAGATTAGGGAAATGGTTTTATGGTTATACCCTAATTGAATTGCACCAACTTAAATGTCCAACATGTATCCCCAATGTATATATATACTGAGCACTTTTTGGAGTCTTGAAAATGGTCTGAAGCATTACACATCTTTGTGACGCGTTACAGAATCCGTTACAACGAGTTGGCACCTTTCCAAAATTTCCCTTTTATGCTTCTCTGACTGTCTTCTGGGTCATCTTGAGCAGGAACTCGTTATAACGGCTTGGGAACCCATTATAACGGGTGGGCAACGCGTTATAACGCTTGTCTGATGCGTTACAGTAACGCATGGCTCTAGAAATCCCTTCTCTGCTCATCTCTTCTCCTTCTAACCCGTTGTGACGGGTTGGAAATTCATTATTATGAGTTTGAGAAGCATTACAACAATGCTTGGTTCTGTGAAGCTTACTCTTGAGCATGTCTTTACTTGTGTTAAGCATGTTTGAGCCTTTGCAGCATCATCTTGTACCTACGTTAACCTGCATCTCAATAAAACTCAATTGTGCAAGGTTAGTACTAATTTGTTTTGCGAATTGTCAAACAAGAGTTGAGTTTAATCCAATAAACTCTCCCTTTTGGCAATTTGCAAGACCATATGTTATGTGCATAACATATGATGCACATCATAACATTTCTCTCTCTTTTTGCAAAGTATGACAAAAGACTCAATTACATAAGCTCCTCCTGAGTTTTAGCACGTGTTTATAAGCAAGTCAAGTTATAAATTTGCTCTCCTTAATGATATAAGATTTATAAATAAAGCACATGTTATCATTTTCAATTAGAATTTTCCAATTCAAGAATAAATGAGCAATTATCAAGAGACATATTTAGTTGACAATTTCAATCATTCCTAACTTGAATCTCAATTCAATATGTTGATTAGTATCAAGAAACTTTGTAAAGATATTCGCAATTTGATTCTCAGTGTAATATACACAAGTTTTGTATTCTCTTTTTCCACATGGTCTTTAAAAAATTGGTGCCTAATGTCTACGTGCTTGGTTCTAGCATGAGCTATTGGATTTTTGGACATCATTATGGTACTGGTATTGTCATACTTTATTGGTACCTTGATAAAATGCAAGTCATAGTCCTTAATAGTTTGAACCATCCACAAAATTGGGTACAACAACTACTCGCGAATATATACTCCTCTTCGGCCGTAGAGAGAGCAATCGAAGTTTACTTTTTGCTTGACCAATACACTAAGAACTCACCAAGGAATTGGCATGTTCCACTAGTGCTTTTCCTATCCATTCGGTTACCAACAAAGTCCGCATCGGTATACCCAATTAAGTCTAACTTGGTGGTTCTACCATACCAAATACCAAAATTGATTGTACCTTTTACATAGCGCAAGATTCTCTTAACGGCCGTCATGTGTGATTCTTTTGGGCAAGTTTGAAATCTTGCACATAGACATACGACAAACATAATATCTAGTCGACTTGCGGTGAGGTAAAGGAGACTTCCAATTATGGCTCTATAAAGTGAAATGTCCAACGGTTTGCTGCACTCATCAACACCAAGACGTATGTTGGTATCCATAGGTGTCTTCATTGCTTTGCTATCTACAACTCCGAAACGCTTGATTAGCTCCTTGGCATACTTTGATTGATTTATAAAACTCCCTTCACCATTTTGTGTAATTTGCAATCCAAGGAAGAAGTTGAGCTCTCCCATCATGGACATTTCGAACTCTCTACTCACAAGTTTTGAAAAATTCTCCGCAAGAGAAGGGTTAGTAGATCCAGAGATAATGTCATCCACATAGATTTTTACTAAAAGAACATCGGTATTTTTCTTTGTGAAAATAGTTGTATCTTTTAAGTCTCTTTTAAAATCATTATCAATTAGGAATACTTAATCTCGAGTACCAAGCTCTAGGAGCTTGCTTTAGGCCATACAAAGTCTTGTGTAGTCTATAGACATGGTTGGTGAAAGAAGGGTGTTCAAAATCTTTAGGTTGGGAAACATAAACTTCCTCATTTATAAATCCATTCAAAAAATGCACTTTTAACATACATTTGATATAACACAAACTTCATATAAGAAGCATAAGCAAGAAGCATTCTTATGGACTCTAATTGTGCTACGGGTGCAAATGTCTCATTATAATCAACCCCCTCTTGTTGAGTATACCCTTTTGCAACAAGTCGTGCTTTGTTTCTAATAATATTTGTCACACCCTAGAAATAATGACTAGTTTAGGGGTGTTAATCCCGCCATGTGTACTTGATTTAAATTTCAAGTACACGCAAGGCTTAATTATTTATTAAATAATTCAGATCAGATTAATTTACTATACTTAATTTAGGGAAAAACACACACATTTCACACAGTACATAAACATCCAACAAGTATATAAATATATATAAACCAGCATCTGTACAAGTTTTACAGCGGAAGCTAAAGAAAAGTAAAATACATACAGAAGAGAACGACCCCATCAAAGGACGTGGGACCGACCCTCGCTATCCTACTACAAACTAATCCTAACAAAAAGAAGTAAAAAAAAAACAAACGAAATGATAAGAAAAACGGAAGACGCTGGGGACTCCATCCTAACGCTCTCATCTGGACATCACAAGAACTCTTGCTCCTTACCTGGACCCCACAACCATCATGGAACATGAGTAATTTATAAAATTACTCAGTGTGGATTAAGGTCCAGCCTTTGGGATTATATCTGATTCAAAGTTGGACCATTCACTTTTACTGAGATTACTTATATCCAAGTTACTACACCTAAATGTGTATTGGTTAACCATTATATCATTTTTAAATAAATGAATCTATCCAAAGAGACGATATGAGAAAAAAACCCAAAATATTTAGAGGAATACTAGTGTACTAATAGAGTAAATATAACAGTCCCCCGTATTAGCGTCCCCCTTACGCGGCCCTCCACTCAAATGCAATGATAAATTATTTTTAATTCTTTGTATAAATATTTTATTGAACAAATGCAATGATAATATTTTTTTGAGTATAAAGACTTATACTAAAAAATATAAAGACTACTACATTTGAGTATAAAGACTTATATGGGGGGCGTGTAAGGGGGGCTTGTAAGGGGGGACAGTTAGTCGCTTCCTAATTAATAATAGTGGGAAGATGTCAAAACTCCCTGACAAATGAACAAACTGTCAAATTTAGAACCCCAGTGTAGGACTTCACGATTCGCCTCCTTAGACGGGTCTCGTATTCAAACTGCCAATCTAAGGGTATCGTTAGACGGGTCTCGTAATCAAGCCGCTAACTAACTTAAATTCCGAGTTCTAGAACGAAACGCCTAGGTATAAATAGAGCGGCTACAAAAGCACACACTCGATCAAAAGTGAATCGAGAAGCCTACCCTCACAAAAAGAAAATAAGAAAAATTAAACTCTCGGTCTCAGCCGTCATACGAAAATAAGGAACCGACTACCCGTTTGGATAATAATAAAAAGGGAACTCCCTGTACCAGTTAAGGCCAAGGGGAGGCCTAGATTTCCTCTGTACCCTCTAGGAGCCAATGGAGGAACCCATTCGAATATTTAGAGATCTCGAAACATCGGCTAATAGAAATATATAAAGAACGAAATAGCTCCAATCACTCACATATGACACACATACTCTAAACTGAGAAACCGAACCTTAATCACTCAGAGAGGAAATATTAAAAAATATTATATAATAAGGATTTTGAGAATAAAACTCTCGAACTGGCACTACGAGTCATCAAGTGATGATCATCGTTGGTGAGGATTAGTCGAATGTCCTTAAGGACACCCCATTGAGAATATCCCATGGGCTATGTCAGACACCATGACACATACTCTCTCTACGATGCCCTCAGACTACATCCAATCTAGAACTCACCGGCCCGACTCTTATCACTCCCGACGAATACATATAAAATAATATACGCAACTACCTATAGATATCTAATAGCCTATACGATCCGTATATCGAATCTTACATGCAAGATGAGGTGCAATAACATGAGATGTTGGTTGGTCTGAATAGTTGGTTCAGTTACCAGTATGCAATCATGACAGTTCAAGATCTACGGGCATGATTAGTCATCGTTGGTATTTTGGTACCGCAATTCAATTTAGGTAGGTCTGGTAGGTCTTAATAAAAGTGAAAGGAATAAAATCCCCAGGAATCCACACCTAGAATGGAGAGAGAAGTGCTAATCGATAGGCAGCTCTGCTGTGTCCGCACTGAGATTAGCGTCGTCAGCGACCATGTAAAACTTGTCCACTAAGGGAGGGTCCGAGTCAACCAAGCCTCCTAATTTCCAATATCGGGGTTTGCAAGTTAGATTTAAATGAATAGTGAGCTACGATAGGGGAAAAAAGATCTAGGCGTTTGAGACGTTCTTGATGCTCCTAATATAATTTATTTAATATTTCAACTTAGTCAAATCTCGCGTGCAGTGTCCTTGCTGCACGACGAGTGTATGTGAATCATGTGTTCCTTTCCTTTTTATTTAATTTAACTGTTGTTCTAGGTGTGTTACTATTCCCATTATTTATTGTGACGTCAGGATGATAAGATACAAAACATAAACATGATACAACACGAAGAAAGCATGTTATAAATTCAATTACTTTTAGTTGAACTTTTAATTAAAACAAATCAAAGAAGAAGATAAAATATTAGGATATTTATAGATGTCTATTTATATTATTCTTATAGAGAAATTGATCAATATATATATTGTGTTTAAATATTTACTTAGTCATAATTATGTGTATATTATATATATTGTATTCAAATGTTACTTATGTATTTATATGTACTGTATTTAATGTATTATATGTATGATATGTATCGTATGGTATTTATGTGCCTTTAGAGAAATTGATCAATATATATATAATGTGTTTCAGAGAAATTGATCAATATATATTCATACGCATTGTATTTAGGGTTACTTAGTCGATATATTATATGCGTTGTGTTTTTTATGTGCCTTTAGAGAAATTGATCAATATATATATATTTAAATTCATAATGTTACTTAGTCATATTAAGCGTGTGTGTAATATATAATTAGGTGCGTGTTTGTATTTGATGTGATATAAAGAAATTGATCAATATATACTAATATATATATAACTTAACTTAGTCCAAATTACGTTGGCGATGTGCAATAATTATTCTTCCTTTATATATTATATCTATTTAATCTTATAATTAATAAATCAAGTTATTATAATTATTTAGTTATTATATATATATATTGAGAAATGCTATGGTGCAATACGAAGTCAGGATTAGATTTGGCATCACGCTCAAATTTCAAATAAGAAAATTTGAAACAATTGATCCAAACCGTCCAATGTGATCTCCATATTGAAATCTCACTAGAGATCAATTTTTTCATTTTTTAGAATTTTTTTACTATTTTTTAGAGTGGTATGAAATATTTTGATATAATGATTTATGGACCATCAAATATGGCTGATTTTACACCCCTCTAAAAAATAGTAAACAAATTCTAAAAAATGAAAAAATTGGTTTATAGTAAGATTTCAATATGGAGATCACATTGAACGGTTTCGATCGACCATGTAAGTTTTAAAAATTAAAATTTGAGCGTGATGCCAAATCTAATCTTGGCTTCGTAGTGCACCATAGCATTTCTCTATATATATTATACTTAATTATCCTTATAATTATTTAATCATGTTGCTATTATTATACTAAGTTTAGTTGCTTGATTAAATCATCGTGTATAATCTTAAGTTATACGTCATTTGCTAACTACGTCGTCGTATACTTAAACTAACTTATTTACTTAACTACTTCGTATAATAATCATTGTAATATGTGCTACATATAATATAGAGGAAAAATATATAAGAAACACAATAAAACACAAGTTGGTTCAGTTTAATTATTTAATTGTTTGTGTTAATCCTGAGTGAGATCGGAAGCCCGAGACTCATACGTCATCGCCGTAGCTCTCGCTGCACGGGCTTATAATCGTCATTTCTCGATTTTATACCTTTCTTGGTCCTTTTTATTTTCGGGTCCAGTTACTAAGTATTATGGGCTAAACCTACTAGTTGTGTAATATCTGTATAACA
Organism: Eleocharis quinqueflora; assembly: GCA_964058865.1. Taxonomy (NCBI): domain Eukaryota; kingdom Viridiplantae; phylum Streptophyta; class Magnoliopsida; order Poales; family Cyperaceae; genus Eleocharis; species Eleocharis quinqueflora. The sequence goes on from CAXKVX010002350.1 coordinate 16,813, forward strand.
CCAACTCGACCCAACTAGGGTCAAGTCCCACAATACCTAGAACTATTTTATTTATTATCCAACAAGGGTCCATAGGGTAAATGGGCCAAAAGCCCATTTACCATTTAAATTCAGCAAGGTCAAGGAGCCCATTTATTAATTTAATCCAACAAGGCCCAAGTACAGCTGTAACAAGAATGGTCCGATTGATTACACAATCAATGACATGAATGCACTACTTGACAATACAAATGTAGTGCACAAATGTTAGAAACAAGCAAAGAAAATAAGTGTTCTCGGAGTGACAATTAGACTATAGAAGCTATCATAATTCTCTCAGGTTTAGACAGCTATAGGAGAAGGCTCTGTTGCTCGTTCTGGTGCTTAATTGAATGCTTGAAAGCTTGTGGGGCATTTCAGATATCTTCAAGGTTCGTATCCCTAATGTATATATAGGCTGCGTACTTCTTGCAGTCTTGGAGTCTTGAAAATGGCCTGAAGTATTACACATCTCTGTGACACGTTAGAAAACTCTTTACGACGGGTTGACACCTTTCCAAAATTGCCATTATGTGCTTCTCTAACTGTCTTCTGGGCCATCTTAAACAGGAACCCTTTACACGGGGTGGGAACCTGTTATAACGGATGGGCAAGGCGTTATAACGCCTCTCTAATGCATTACAGTAACACATGATTCTAGAAATCTCTTCTCTGCTCAACTCTTCTCCTTCTAAACCGTTGTGACGGGTTGGGCACACATTATGACGGGTTGCACACTCGTTATGACGGGTTTGGGAACCATTGCAGCAACGCTAGGCTCTGTGAAGCTTTCTCTTGATGTCTTGAGCATGTCTTAACTTGTGTTAAGCATGTTTGAGTCTTTGCATCATCATGTTGTACCTGTGTTAACCTGTATCTCAACAAAACTCAATTGTGCAAGGTCAGTACTGATTTATTTTGCAAATTGGCAAACAAGATATGAATTTAATCCAACACTTTCTACATCGAGTGATTAATAAACAAAGGAAGTAGATGTCTGGCGCTCTACACCGATATTTTTTACACCGAATTTACTAGATAAATGATATGGATGTCCAGATTTATACATCGGTTGTTGATTAGAATTTTCAGTGGAGAATTAATCCGGGAGATGAGATGAGCGCTTCTACATTCGATTTTAATATAATCGACATAAAAAAAGAGTTGCAAAAGATCGTTTTTGGCGTAGTGAGTAAACAACTAAACACTATCAGGTATTTTATTTTAAATTTGCTACTTAATGAGTTTAATTTGTAAACTTGATAGAAATTAATAATTTTACTTTTCAAATAGAAGCATAGATTAGTTTTGTGTTTATATTTTCTTTTTAACTTGCATCTCTTGGTAAAGACATGAATGTTATCATGTGCCAGATCCATCACCATAACGTATATGTTGTTTAGTAACTATCATCACATGAATTTAATTCTTTATTTAGAAGGGTATATTGTTAATCTATTATACATTTATACGTAATCATAAATATATATCATATAATTAATTCAGTATATATTTGAGTTATGGTAAAATTCCTTGGCAAAAGAATAGTAATTACTATGGAAAGTTGGACAAAATGACTAAATCCAATGAATGAGAAACGATGGCCCCTTTGACTAAAATGGTTGGCCTGTTTTTTAAGCAAAAACCAAATAAAGTAAAGCAAGAATTGTAATGTCTACCATTACGTACTCGATTAGCAAAAGAACTTTCCATTTTAATGAATAGGGTAAATTGTGTCACTTCATGAATTAGACCTAGTCCCTTTTCCTAAATTTTTATTGTGCTTCAAAATCTAATGGACCTTAGGATCTCACACTAGTTAATAGCCTCCACCACTCTCCCACTTTGAGAGAGAAAGAGAGACAGAGAGAGAGGGGCAGGCAGTAGACTTCCACCCACTCATTCTTTCAATCATAACCTTTTTCCACCAGCAGCATTTTTGCCTATATATTATCTCCATTCCAAACAATATTGGGAAGTTTCTTCACCCATGAGTGCAATTTTTAATAACCTTTTTTTTGAATGAATTACATATAGATGCAAAAAATTTACAATTAAAAGAGTTCTATAAAATTGTTGTAGCTACATCGTAATTAAGGTAATTAAAGTTATTTCAGATGAGAAAATAGAGAAAATTTTGTCTTTTGGTAACCTCTAATCAAAATAAATTGTGTAACATGAATTGAATAATCTTTATTAAGTAAGATTATCATCAAACCATAGATCACTACAATTACATGAATTTTCAATGGTTCACATATAATTGATTAGTTTAAACTTTTGTACGGCAAGAAAAATAATAGATTTAGGCTGGCTGATAATAAAATATTATAAGGCATGGATAAACTATCAAATCAAACTATGATATATTTGATTGGCACGAATAAGTTATGAAGCATTTTCTTAACGATGTAATAAATATTTGCATGAAAATGAATATATTCTTTTACTTTTGTTTAGACAAAAAAAGATATATACTAGTATAAGTATACACATTATTTGATAAATATATGAATTAAACTTTATAGTACGTACTCCAGTCTAATATAACATATCCAGGGAGAATTCAGGATTTTCGTCGGAGGGGGGGCAAGATCTATAATTTGTTTTCAGGGACGGGCAAATATATATGGTTATTTTGCAAATAAAATTGACAAATCGTACAAATACACTAAATTATTTTGCAATTTTTTTTTTCAGAAAGACACTTGTCCCCTGGTATACTCTACATCCGCCCCTTAACATACCTATTGTTAAGCATCTTTTGAAGTATTTTTATTATACATTTAATTAATTTAGTCTCCTAAAAGGTTCATCTGTAACTGGTAAATTAATTTTTTCCCCAATAAGTATCACACCATCAATATTACGAAATTAAACCCTGCATGAACAAATAATACATATATTTTTCTAAATTTGAGTACTACTTGAAATAAACAAGATAACTTAATTTCTTTTATCAATTTGTTGAAGAAATAAAGATGATCAATTAATATTGTCAAAATGATCCGGCCGGCCTCTATTTTTATATAAAGGTGAATATTACTTGCCTCCTCTATTCTATGAATATTGATATCAGGGATGGAGCGCCGTATATTCTCTAATTAATGATGCTGATTCATCAACTACTACTAGATGATTCTCCATTCTTCATGATAATTGGAGAAAAGTTCATATGGGAATGTAAGCCCTACCACGAAGCCCACAAAACCACACACGTAGTACTGTTGCACCCACCTTGGTTATTTTTTTTTGCCCCCACTACCTTTCGTACCTTCTTGTGTCTTAAATCCAAACTTCAGTACTCTCTTCCAACCCAAATAATTTAGCCGAAAACAAAAACAAAAATAAAAGCGAGGCAAAAAACAAAAATGGATAGCTCCTTCCGCACCTAGCACATATAATACATATGCATAAGCTTCCACTTTTTCCCACTGTATCATCGTTTATCTTCATTTTGCCAGGAGCATAGGAAAATATATTCTTGAGACCAAAACAAAATGTCAGCTGTGATCTCTCCTGAGCAAGTCTGCTATGTCCACTGCAATTTTTGCAACACTGTTCTCGCGGTATCTCTCTCTCTCCCCCTCTTATCTATCTTTTTTTTTAAAGCTCTCCCTCTCTATCTATCTCTCAAGACTTGCTCTCTCTTTTTCTCTCTCTAATCTAGACCATCTCTTTAGTTGTATGCATGGGCACTTGTGCAATTTTCTAATTATCTAATAAGAAACCGTTATTATTTTCATAAAATACCAACATGAGGTAAGTGAAGTAGTTTAGGATCTCCTTAAGAAAACTACTCATTCAATATTAATTCAAGGATCTAGTTGGAAATTGCCCTTTCTTTCACGAAAATTTGAGTTCCAAATTAAAGATTCTACAAAAGAAAATTGAAGCCGAAAAGGAAAAGAATCATTTAAATTGAAGCTAGAAAGCAATAGAAAATTTTCAATTTTACGTGAAATGACACTCGCTTGTGTATGTGTCATGTTAATCAGTGCATTTTTTCCTTTCGATTCTTATCAATCGGTGCTTGCTCCAACGAGATTAAATTTTGATCTTTAGGATATGTAAGTTTCTTTCTTTGTGGCCTTGTCCTACTTAAAAAAAGGTTTGTCTTTGCTAGTTTAGTGCGATTAGACCTAGCTGTACATGTCAGTCAGCTCTTTTTCTAGTCTTGCTCCATGCAAAGTTTAATGTTTTTCTACTTTTGCT
>CAXKVX010002351.1:0-39562 GCA_964058865.1 Eleocharis quinqueflora
AGGCTATTTTAAATTTCATGAATAACCATATCAGAATTCTCTCACGGCTAAGATTGATAGAGAATCATTCTGGATAAAAGCTTTTAGTTTAGAGTTCTTTTCTACCAGAAGCCTTGAAAACTGTATTGTTAGAAAGAGAATGCCTTAACATGCACGCCAGATATTCCCACATATTTCGGTTTAGAGAATCTCCAGTGGCGGAGAACAATGTCAGGACAAGAGACTGCAAAGAGCAGACCGATGAGCAGAGAGGAGGCCGGCGGGCCGGCCAAAAGAGGAGAGGCGAGCTGACAGAGGCGATCTATTATCTAGGATTCACTTCAGCAGAGGCATGAAGAGAGGAGAATAATTCATCGGAGAAGAAGAAGATCATCTGAATAATTTGAATAAGTAATAAAAATGGAAACAGAGATGAGGATATTTCAGGAATTATTAAATCTCTTCTTTTTAAAATTTAAATTTATATAACTAGATGGCTAAATTAAAAACCAAGTGAATTTGCAGTGGCAAATATCTAAACCTAAACTTTGTAGTGGCATATTTCAAAATCCCAAACTTTGAGTGGCAAATATTCAATTCCCTCCTTATTAGTTATTATGTTTTCAACCATTTAGAACAAGATCATCTTTTAACAACAGAATCTTTATCTTTTTAAAGAACAACCGTTTTATAACGAGATTATTAACTTTGAGTTACAGCTCTAAAATGGCCATCTTTTTACAAATATAATACTTATGTAAAAACCAAGTGCGTTAGCATTAGATACAATAATTTTATCAAGAGAGGGCAACTCCGCAGCTCTAGTATCAATAAAGACTACATAATGAGGTCAAAACTAATTTGTTTTGTAGATGCACTAGAGATTCCTCTACTTACATGTCAATTATTATAAGTTTAAAACAAATAATCAACTTACACGTAAATCTATTAAACCAATTTACATGCCTCACATTTGATGACACAAAAGGGGAAAAGAATAAAATCAATCTTCATGGAAATAAAAGCAGCAGCTGTACATTCCCAACGGTTTAACTACTGACAAAAACCTCAAATTCACAACTTCACAATGCAACCATGAATGCTAATAACGGCATCTGTTTATGGTTTTAAAAGAGGATTTCTTATGGCACAAAAGAAATTACTTTCTCTAGTCACATCCCAACTGTTAGGGATGGCATATTCCTCTGTCGCCTGAAAGAAAAGAACATTCGAGGAGATTTTGTCTTGTTCTCCTCTGATTTATTTCCAACCTATTTTCATATGAACTTGTAATTAATATAGTTCATTTCATATACACAAAAGCAAAGAATATGTGTGAATAACTTATTAACCAAATTGCATATGTTGCAACACTTGTGCAATTTGATGAAATTCTTAGACCTAAACACTAAAACTCTTGCCAATTCATTTTTCCTCATTGTGCTAATATGTCCATTACTTCTTGAACTGTGCAGATCCATTGTCTCTGAAAGATAGTAAAAAACAACTAGATGTGTTTTATATATAGCTAAGCACTAGCATCAAGTACAAGTACCTCTTTGGTGATAGCATATAAAGCTTCCAAAATCTGTGAGAAATTAGGCCGTAAAGTTGGGTCTTGTTGCCAACATTTTTCAATTAGTTCTGCTAACTTTGAATTTGTGTCTTTTGGAATTGTTGGCCGTAAATCCTGATTTAAAAAAAAGGAAGACAAATCAGTGAATTTGTATTATAGTGTTTTTGTCTCAAATACTTAAAAAATGCACAAAGGATGTACAAATCCAGTAGTGCACACCTTCTGAACCACACCAATTGCTGCTTGTATTGGTGTCATATCATCATACGGGATCTAATACGAAAACATCAAAAAATTAATTAGCATATACATGCATAAATGAGTTTCAGTGCATTGATAAGACAGAGATATTACTTTCACAGTGAGAAGTTCCCAAAGTAAAATCCCAAAGCTAAATACATCAGCCTTGTGATCATAAAGTTTGTGCTCAATCACCTACAATTGATAAAATTGAGGCATGATTTAAGTTATATCAACAACTCACGAGGCAAAGTAGGGTAAAAGAGAGGCCTAATATATAATTAAAGGTACTATGTTCACACAACAACAACAACAACAACAACAACAACAAAGCTTTTTGTCCCAAACAAGTAGGGGTAGGCTAAAAATGAATTTCATTTCCATAAGATTGGCTGAATTTTTACGTTGGCTCGCCAAGCCTATCACAACCCTCCTCCTTTCCGTGCTTGGGACCAGCTATGTAAAACATAGATGGAGTTAATTGAGGCTTCACAAACGTCATAAATTATTTTGCATATGAGTATGTTGTTAAGAGGCTTATATTTCATTAAATGAAATTGGAGATGATAATTTAATACTAATAATACATGGATTAATAATTAAATTAAAAGTACCTCAGGAGCCATCCAACGATAAGTGCCGGTTTCGGCCGTCATAACTCCAGATTGGGATTTCACACGGGCAACACCAAAATCACCTACTTTAACAACCTATTCGTATACAATAGTAACACCATTTATGTTTAAGCTCTCATCCATATCAAAAGAGAAACTTAAGGCCATTGGTAAATATTTGGGTAAATTGATGCAAAGATGTGCTTTAGCGGGTCACTTGATGATCAATTGGGTTCAGGTTCTCATTTTAAGGAACTAGTTTCTAGTATTATATCTACAATAACTGGTGGTTTGTGCTGGTAATTATCCCATTACAGCAGCAGTAAGTTTACTCAAAAGGAAAATAGAATATAAACAAATTATCTAAAACATGAAATTCAAAAGAAAAAAGATAAACAAGTTTTAAGAAATTTTGCCTTATTTTCATCCATGAGGATATTGGCTGCTTTCAAATCACGGTGAATAACATTATTTTGGTGCAAATAATTCATTCCCTTGGATACATCAATAGCAACCTGTAGAAGAGCAGGCATCTTGAGAAAACCGTTCTCCTTGTGCAAGTAGTCATATACACTACCTCCAGACATGAATTCTGCAGATAATAAATGAGAGACTTGTTATATTTAGTAATAAAATAAATCAATAGTAGGAAAATGTAAGGTCAGTTTAAATATATTGCTTAATAAGCCCCATGAATCTCCCACTGCTTCAACTTTTCTTAACCCAATTTGTTGGATCCAAGGACACCTTCACAATATTGTCAGAATATGTGAATGAAAATTTCATCATACCTGTCACTATGCAGAGCATTGGTCTTGTACATGCACCAATAAACTTAACAACATTTTTATGCCGAATTTTCCTACCAATAATAAAATAGTGTCAGAAAAGAAGATGTAGAAGACAAATAGAAAAGGTTACATGTTAACATTCATCCCTAATTTAGCAGACCTCATAATGTGAACCTCATGGGCAAATTCTCGTAAAACATTAGCATTTACTCCCTCAGTTTTTAGTACTTTAATCGCCACTTCTTGGCTACAATATGTACCCTTATACCTACATTAAAATTAACAAAATTTATATTCACATAAAATGGTATTAGAAACTTACAAGCAGAGAAATTAAGTTTATCTTTTCTTAATTGTTACTGTTGGCACATTTGGTATGAATTGAATGTCGTACTTAAAAACTTCTATACCAGTTTTCTCTGGTGTAGTGACAAACATTACTGATAGTGCAATGTATCCATTTCATTTATATATTTTAAGTATCTAAGGTTTTCTTATTGTCTATTGTTATGTGTTCTCATCAGGATCTAATGATGCAGCTTAAAGTTGATATCAAAACCAGTGCAAGTATAAGAAAAAAAATTCTCTGAACTTTTTACTGACATTCATCGTTTTAAGGCTTGAGGCCTGTATGCACCAACCCAGCATTTTGTTCAAACTATAATGCAGTCAGAGACTACTTGGAGAAGGTACTTACAGGTCACCATAGGATCCTGAAGCGATTAAATTGCCAAAGATAAGAAGCTTAAAGTTGATTTCCCATACTGAAGTCTCGTCGGTTGGTATTTGTACATGATCATCTGGTGAAGTCAATACCTTCTCTGCATCTTTCATCTCAGGCTCCTTTTGATGAAGGAAAAAGAATGAATGCATAAAAATTATCGGTTAGACAGATCGAGGGGGGGGGGCATAACAGTCTGGTATATTAATGAATTAGAAAAGAAAAATGCTAGAGAACTACCTTAATCCCTCCAATTTTTTCATCCAGTGCTTGCTTCAATTGTTCAGCTTCCTAAGAGTATTTAGCGAAGAATTAAGCTCGCAATAAGAAAACCAAGTAAAACAGTATAAGATTCTCAAAGATTAGAAGAAAAAAGGTACCTCATCCAGCCAACCAACTGCAACAAAAACAACCAAAGAGAAGCCGTCATTTGTTGCATAAGCATGAGCTTCTTGTATGTTAAGTCCAAGATCAGCAAGAATAGATGTCAGCTGTCAAGCATTGAACCAAGTACGTTTAGCTAATGAATACTTAAATCTATTGAGTTTGACTGATGATTAACCTTCTTTTGGTTCTCTTGTGCTTTCTGACTTGTTTGGTTTCAATTGCATGTTTAGGATACTTGACGCTAATCTAATTTGAGGACAAGTGCACATTGCAGAGGCTAAATCAAATATTTTGTGACAAACTGAGGAATAAAAGAGCTGATGGTACCTGACTAAGAGCCTTTGGTTTGTCATCTCCTGAAAAGATTATCTCATACATAATCCTGAAATGTATTACAACTAACATCAGAAGGCTATTCTTTCGGTCTTCATTTTTCTTTTACATCCTTTTAGAAAGAACTAATTCAGAAGCTAAAGAAGCGGCAACATGTAGGATTGTTATACCTTCCATGAACTGTATCTTCTTCATTCTTGAATTCAAGTCCCTCAATATTTGTGCTGGAACCGAAGAATGGGTGAATGAGTATGAAACATGTTGAAATTTTCAAACAAAATACATTTCACTATATTGTTAAATTAAGGCGAAAAAAAATAAAAAAGAAGGTCATACTTCTGCTCATATTTAGGTGTTTTGACATCAATAGCTCTAGGCACCTAAAAAGTAAAGAAGAACAACTCAATACTTTTTTACATAACATAAACCACTGCATTTACTTTTTGCTTTGAGATTTTAGAAGCTTAGTAGATTAGGAAAAAGTCTTAAGATTGTTAAACATATTAAAAATTAGGAAGCACACATGTGAAATGAAAGTATGATGATTTGGTGCCCTTGCTAATCCCCATGATACCCAATAAAAAAATTCGGCTTCAAACTGAATGTTAAGTCAACCTCAACGTTTTAAAATGAAGTACTAAACAACAATTTGATATGTTTAAGGGAGGAAATGGATGTAAAGTCAACTTCAAATTGTGAATAGAATATCTGGAGAAATTTTTCATAACAAGAAAACTTTCACATACCGGATATATATTATATTCTTTGAAAATATTTCTTTTCTGAAAAAATGGTTAGAAAGGGAATAATCCTAATTACTAAACCATCAAATACAACATTAGTTAGTTGACAATAGTGGATTAAATCAATTTAAATATTTTAATCTAATATAGAGGAGGGTTCAAATGCCTCCACTTTTGTGAACACAATGAAGGCACACAGAAGTGGAGGCATTTGAACCCTCCTCTCTAAAATAAATGCTTCATATATTTTGACAGTTTAGTAAAGTTAGGTACAAAACAATTATGAAAGAAACACTAAAATATATATTGCTCAATACAATCTGATGGGTACTAATCTTAGGTACAAAACAATCAATCATACAATTGGTGGCTACGTACCTAACTCTGGTTGTGGTTAAAGTATTATGTATTTCCCACAACTGGTACAGAGAGCGGGCAGTTCATACCTGAACCACTCGTACAGAGGCGACTGGGCAATTGGCTTGGTTCTGTGCTGCCTCGAGCAATTCTATATGTGTCAATGCATCCTCAGCTCTCTCCACAGTGAAATCCAATGCATAACTACAGGCATTTCAACAAGCATGTCATAGGCATAATTAATTCTTCTTCTTCTTCTTTTCTTTTCTTTTCTATTACTTTTGATGTCTCGATTGCGACTTGAGATTATGAAATGGAGCACTAATGTAACTCAAATTCATCCGAGCTACATGTATAACTAGACCTCATTATCATAAACATATATAAAGCATCCACAATATGATCATGCGAGGGAAAAAAACCTGAGAGGGAGGCGCTTGAAGTGAGCCCAGAGAGATTTTTCCAACTGAGGCGAGATGGAAACATTGTTGGAGGAAGAGAGATGAGAGAGAACGGCGCGGTACACGTCGAGCTTGCTTCTCTTCCTTCCCGGCGACCCCGCCTTTTCCCTCTCCTCTCCTTTCCTGTGCGGTGCTTGGTTCGCATCCTCTGCTGCCAATGCCATTGTTTCTTTTTTCTTTTCTTTTTTTGGAGAATTGAGACGGACAAAAAGGATTTTGCTTCGCTTTTGTTTACTGCTGTGTGATAGCTTAATCAAGTTTGCATTAGTATTTATAAATAGTTCATACTGAAAGCGGATGTCGACATGATGACAAGCTGTTAAACCGTGATTTATTTTATATTAGTATTTATAGTTAGTATTTAAATTCTTCCGTCATTGTAAAATTCTCAAAATTTTATCATTAAGAATTTTTAAATTATTAATAGAAGGATAAAATTCATTGAAATCTATGAAAACACAAATATATTATATTATTTAATGGAAAATACATCTACAATTATGTTGAGATAGGTTAGAAATAAAATCCAATCAGAAATGAAAATTCAATATAAATAATTATTATTAAATAAATAGTTCATACTGAAAGCGGATGTCGACATGATGACAAGCTGTTATACCGTGATTTATTTTATATTAGTATTTATAGTTAGTATTTAAATTCTTCCGTCATTGTAAAATTCTCAAAATTTTATCATTAAGAATTTTTAAATTATTAATAGAAGGATAAAATCATTGAAATCTATGAAAACACAAATATATTATATTATTTAATGGAAAATACATCTACAATTATGTTGAGATAGGTTAGAAATAAAATCCAATCAGAAATGAAAATTCAATATAAATAATTATTATTAAATAAATAGTAAAATAGACACAAAATTGACGTAAAATCAGAAATGAAAATCTCAACTCTTAGCAGCCATTAAAAGCACTCTTGAGCTCAAACCAAAATAGGCAAATCTATAACAAAAGCTTCCCAATTTTAATTAGCCAAATTATTCTATTGCTTATTGAGAGATTAGTTGTGCTATTAGTTTAGTGAATCATCATCTACTTTCTCTTGTTTTCATTGTGAACCGTTTGATTAAATCTAGGGTCCAATTACTTTACCGGTGTGTGTAAAGAGAGTTGGATTCCGCATTTGCATTGCAACTTTGTTTATTGGAGCAGACCGGGCTTTTTATCGCAAGAAGCGGGGGCACCGAGGACCCGGAGACGTAGGCGAGGCCATTAGTGCAAGCCGAACTCTGTCAACACGCGATTGAGCCATTTCTTTACTCTTTACTATTTCAATTTACTAATTCCTATTTGTATTTTGTTGATTGTGCTTGAATTGCTTAATTAGAAATTAGTGACATATACTTGAGTTGGCTAATTGAGAAATTGATATTACGCGTCCGCATATTAAATTGAACCATTGTGTATTGTAATTGCATTTGGTAAAATTGCAATTAAGTTCCTAATTGTTAGTTAAAACGAAAAATTGACCATAACCTAGGCCGCCTAGGTTATCAGATTATAGGATGTCGAAATTTATGATGATCGATGCAAGTAAATAAATTTTAATTTGAGTACTTAAGAAGTGGTAGCAATATTTGTTTTTATTATTGGCGGAATTAATAACATATTGCAATTTGGTATAATGTATGTACGTAACGGTTAGTTATGACCATATTAATCCTTACATTAACAAATCAGATCTTATATGTTTGTGTAAGAACTGTCAGTTGTTTATACTTAAAGCTGCATGCCAAGGTCAAGGTGTTTTAGACTTGAGAATTGAGATACATGCATGCTGCTTTTCCATTTCCAACACATTAAGGTGTCTATTCTTGTATAGATAAAAGTTGTGCAATTTGTAAGCGCATTTATGTACAAAATCATGTGCTGCTTTTTATTATCTAAGAATAAAAATCATATTAGTTAGAGATCTATTGACACTTGACAGTGAATTTTTTTAATTGTTTTTGACAATTCAATTACCATTTCATGTTCCAGGTATACCATTACCATGAATAAAATTATATGAAAAATAATATTTATTAATAAAGTCAGAGAATTTAGAAATGAATAATTCTGTCTTATCAGAAACATAAGAAAAATATGCTATTCCAACCGACCAGTGTCAGCGCGTAAATTAAAATAAAGTTGCATACTTGCATGCATCCAAAATTCCAAATGCATAGAATATTATTTCCATCAAAAAACAAAGAATTGCATAGAACATCTTCTCGGATATGCTCTACAGTCTACTGTTGCGAGAAAGGTTCGCCACAGCTCTCACTATTTCTACCTACCATTCACTAATTCAAAATCCTGTGGGATTAATTTCAACTAAAATTCAAATAAAAATCTGGAGGTCTTGGATCGCTATGTCTTTGATTGATAATAATAATCATCCAATCCGAAGTCTCTTATGATTAATTTATAACGTTGAATTAGCGTATAAACTACAATTTGTCTAAAATAAAACTAAACTTACTGTGTATCACTAAGATTATAATTGTAGTGTACTCCATATATTGTAAGTTTAAGTATATTAATTATCTGTTGTAGGTTCGGATAGATTTGATGACTAATTAATTTTCTCTTATGTAATGACAATTAACTTCAATGTGCTTCGTCCGTTCAATTACCAATCTTGTCTTGTACCGTACAATTATACCATCATTATTATATTTTATTTTATAAATACATTTACAACTAACATGATTTTTATTCTTAGATAATTGTACAATTATCCAAGTATTATTTAATTCAAGAGCCTTTAGCTCTTCTTTCATGGCTTTATTCCATACAAGTTGTTTTTTTTTTTTGGCTTCTTCAAAGTTACTTGGTTCCACTATTCTTTCAATAGTATGTACAAAGCATTATTGCATTTGGACATGTTGTTATATGAAATAAAATTTTCAATAAGATATTGGACCTTGTATGTTACGAAATCTCGTAGCCTTGAAAGTGGTCTTGTTGACCGACTTAATCTTCCTAGATTGTTTTCTTCCTCGGTATTCTCCTTCCTCCTCTATATCTTGTTGAACGTTACCTACTTGATCCTTTTGCTCTTGTTCATCGTTTCCTACAACAATTTGCTCTTCCACTTGATTAGTAGTTAAGGGAATTATAAAATTGTTAGTGGTATTATGGTCATCAAGCTCTTTATCATTTATTTTGTAATAAGGTTCATCTTCAAAAAATGTTACATCTCTAGAAATAAATAAAAATTATTAATAGAATCATAACACTTACAATTCTTTTTTGTGAGGAATATCCCACAAATATTGTTTACTATTAATTTTGTGTCCACGGTTGTATGTGTATCTGGATCTGCAAATGCTGGTAACGTCTACATCATATTTACTATAGTTATCCTACATATATAAAGGTTGAACATAGTTGCTGTAGTAGTTATAAACGGTTTATTAAAAGGCAAAAACTTAGGTGCACCATTCTAGGTCCTCCAATCAATCTGTACCATTCAAATACATCAAGATTCGCACCAAACATTTCAATCAAATGGTACGAATTGATTGGAGTACCTAGGGAGCACCTAGAATGACGCACCTAAGTTTTTGTCTTATTATAATTATTTTCCGTTGCTTTTTTATTTAAACAGTTTATTGCAATTTTATTATTGTAATACGAAAGTTTAAAATTTAATTTTTTTGCACGGAGCGCGAGCGTACCTCTAGTTTATATAGAAGATATAGCTACGAGAAAAAATTGGAACACCTTTGAATTAAATGATATGTAGGGTCAATTTTTTTATTATGAACTTTACATGCACTACATATTTAACAGATGAATGAAATGCATGTGGGGAAGGTAATACTGTAATATTTAGCTTGTGATACTTTCTTTCTTTCAATAAAAAAAAGAGGAATGAACAGTATCCTGTTTTGTTTCCTATTTTTTTTTTTCACTCAATTGAGGTGATTGGATAATGCTTCTCAGAAGTATATGCCTCGATCTCGTCTGGATATGCTTTGGCTTAGTCTTATGTATGTCATTATATATGTTAACATTTAAATTGCTGGTATAATTAATACACATTAAATTTGACGATCTATAAATCAGTCTGATTTGCTTTAGGCAGGATTACCACTGACTTCTTCAACTAACAATACTCTGAATGCTGCTTTATATATACTTTTATCCTAATGTTATTCTTAAATCTCAAGATAAGTCAATGATATTAATTAGGATCAAGCCTAGAACGAGACGCCACGTACATCGATCACATGATCCTCACGAGTCACGGCACTTTTTCTTTGAAAATCTTTCGGTTTTCCCACAATAATCTCTTCCTTTGTTGATTAGCTAGCTAGGTTTGTCATCGTTACATACAACCTTTTTCTTGAAAGAAAATGCGTGATAAAATAATTAAGAAAATAAAACGGCCTTTGGGCTTTGGCAAGCCGAAAAGCCACCTTATATATTTTATCTTCTAAATTTTAATATTACGTATTTCTCTCTAAATTTTAAAAATAAAAAATTTATCAATTTTGTAATCTTTTTTTATCAAACACATTTTAATTGTGTAAAATTATCTTAACCTCTAATTAAATGAATGAAAAAATAAATACACAATATTGAAGTTTTTGAAATATATACATGAAATTGCGCCTATATCTTTATAGTATACACGTTATCTGTGTTGTGCTAAGCAACTTTTTTGGTTTGACAATTTGCAAAAAATGCAATCTAACATGTATTTGTTGAGATAATGTGTGTAAGTACACAAAATATGCAAGGCATGACAAGACAATGATGAAGCATCTTGAAGCTCTTGAAGCATTAAAACTTCGTCCTTACAAGCATATGATAGATTTTTTTTATGTCTAGATTTTTATTTCTAAGAATATCGGCTTTGGGATCAAGTATAGAAATCACATATGTGTGACTAAGTACAAAAATCAGAAAAGACCGCCACAGGTCAAATGACCATATTGATGCAACGATTTCATATCGATTGGCTTATCGATATATCGATAAACCATATCAATATCCCTACTTAACAGACTCAAATTTGGCTAAGTCGGGAGAGAACGTTCTGAGAGGATCATCACAGTAAATCGATATATCGATATCATATCAATTTATGTATTGATATATCGATATACCCTATCAATATATCGATATAGGCGAAAACATACTTCTTATGTTATGTAGATTTATTTAAGAAGCTGATCTCTTGCTCCTCTCTTCAAGAGAACTATCTACACTCATTCTTATAATCAGAGAGAGCTCAAAGCTTCCTTATAGCTTTTCCAACCATTGTCTAATTATCTATTTGAGAAATCTTTTGACATGTAGATTTGACTTGAGCGATTGGATTCCAAGTGCGAGATAGTGTCATACTCATCATCTTTTTTATCCCTTCTTGAACCTTTGTTTGATCCCTTTGATAAACTTAGGATGGCTAGGTTTTTCACCAATGACAATTACTAAGGAAATTAGGGACTAAGGTGCAAATTTCTCAATTCATCCAAACAAGCAATTCAATCAATACCAACAATTTTCAACTAATAAATTTGAAATTTAAACAATAATGAGAAGTGTAGAAAAGATAGAGAAGAGAAAGCTCAATATGTTGACGGAGTTCGGCTACGCCTACGACTCTAGGTCCCCTGCGCCCTCGCCTTTGCCGTAAAAAACATGGTTCACTTCACTAACACAATTGTTCAAATACAAGGTGGAATTGATCTCGCTTACACAAATCGGTGGGGGCACCAACCCAATTTACTCAGTGTCAAACTTGGCCTCTCTTACACACACTAGTGGAGAATCAAACCAACAAATCACAGCACTCAATAGAGAAAATAGAAGAATGGATGATGATAAATAATCACACAAATAATCTCTCGCAAAGCTATAGATCTATAATTTAGACTATTGAAACATGAGATTTGAGCAAGAATTTGCCTAGATGAACTCAAAAGGTTATCAATGGCAGCTGTGAAAGGTTTAGAAAGGTAAGTTCCTAGGAGGAAGAAATGAGGTAATAGTCATATATTATAGATGTTCAAATCTGGCACATAATTAGGTCACCGTTACTTGGCGTTATAACGCCAATCGTACAAAAAACTTAGCATTATAACGCCACATAGAGTACAGACAAAATTTTCTGACGTTGGATTTGAATTTTCCTAAAATTCAATTTACCTTTATTGTTGGCTCAAACAATTTCTTTATATTTGCAAAACTATTTCAATTTTACAATTTCTTTGTCTTTTGAGAACTTTTGTAGGAAATCATTAGGTGCAGTTTTTTAGGCATCAAATGACATCCGATGGAATTGAAAACAAAATTAGCTAGATCTCATCATGAGCTTTCCAATGTCACGAAGAATGCCGAAATCGGAGTTATGAGTCAAAAATTATGGCCAATTGAAGCTCAAGATATCAAGCATGAAGATCTTAAGAGCAAGTTCAAAAGATCATAATTAAAATGAAGAATTGCATAGGTTAATTAGAAAGCGTTATAATGCTACCTAACGAAAACACTCAAATCTGGCAAAAATCAAAACAACCCGTGAAAATCGTTATAACGCTAGACCATGAAAATCATGCCAAAATCTGAGTAAGTACCAAACTGTGAATTGGCGTTATAATGCCAGATTTGGTGTTATAATGCTAGATGTTTTCCAAGAACATAATAGCCAAGTTCAGAACAACCCGAGACACTTGTTATAACACCAAGTTAGCGTTATAACACTAGACTAGAATTCAAAACAGTCTAGTCATGTCCTGACTGTTGTACTATTATAACGCTATCATTTGTACATAATTTAGCGTTATAACGCTAGATTAAATTTCAGAGATAGAAAGTCCAATGGTCAAATATTTTGTCTTTATTTAGTATAACGTTATAACGGTAGAATTTTTACATGGTTAGTGTTATAACGCCAGATCTCGTTGACCTAATTATTTGCTAGATTTGAATACCTATATAAACCCTTCTTCTCCAACCTTTCTCTAAGCTTGAGATCTGCCTATTCTAAATCATTTACAGCCATCATTATTAAACCCTTGAGCTATTTTCAATTAGCCAAATTATTGCTCAAATCTCAAGCTTAAATTAGCTAAATGAAATCTAGGAATTGTTGAGAGTTTGTTAGTGTGATTACTTTATCCTCTCATTCTTTATTTTATTGTGTGTGAGTTGTTTCGCTGGCTTGATGCTCCACCAGTCTGCATAAGCGACATCAAGTTCGACACCGTGATAGTTGGGTTGGTGTTCCACTGGTGCGTGTAAGTGAGACCGAGTTCGACGCCGTGATTATTAGGTTGGTGCTCCATCGGTTTGTGTGAGAGAGTCCAATTCCGAAGTTATAATTAAACAATTGTTTAGTGAAGCGGATCGGGCTTGTTACCGCAAGAAGCGAGGGCGTCGGAGACTTGGAGACGTAGGCGAGGCCAAGGGGCAAGCCGAAATCCGTCAACATATTGAGCTTTCTCTTTGCTATCTCTCTTTATCTTTTCTCAACTTACTTTAGTTAATTGCTTTTCTTATTGTTTGAGGATTGATTAGTAGAAATTGAATTTCTTTAATTAATAAGATTAATTGCTTGAATAGTGATTAAATTGCTAGAATTAGTTTATTGCTTGTTTTATCATAATTCGGCATGATTGCAATTAGGTCCCTATTGATTGGTAAAACCAAAAAAATAGTACTACACCTAGGTGCCTAGGTGTATCAGTTATAATGCCAGTTCTATTCAAAACATATTGTTATAACGTTACACAATTCAGGACAAAATAGTTCTGAATTTGAATTTTGAATCAAGCGTTATAACGCCATCTTGGCGTTACTAACGAATGCCACATATATTTTCAGGCTTAACAATTTGGTTTTGACAGGACTTAGCGTTATAACGCTAATGTAGCGTTATACTAGAGTTCTCGGACAATTTGGTACTTAATCATTTTTGGACTGATTTTTATGGTCTGATGTTGTAATGCCAAGATAGCGTTAGTAACAGATTTCACGAATTTTTTATTGTAGTCAAATTCGAAGATTTAGACACACTATCACTATAACGTTAAAGCTAGCGTTATAACACCAGAGGTTGATTTTTTATTTTTTTGCTCTTTTCAGTCCCAAATGTAAATATTCTAATTTGATAAATTGACCTAAACAATTTTTTTCATCTTCATCTTGATCTCTGAACTTGTTCATGAGTTCTTTCTTGACAATTTCTCGATTCGCTTTTCCTTTATGCTCAAAGGTTCTTACAAACATTCTTAAATACAAGAAATAATAAAATTCAAATAGCTTTGTAAATCATCAATTATAAGAAATTGTTTGATACAACACCCTTCTGGATCCTTGTTTTGATTCATTTCTAGATCATGATTCATAGTTGCCCATTTGTTGTAAGAGAACTTAAATCCAATCTTGTAAATACATTGTGATAGTGATTCGGCTCCGGTGTGGAATCGAGGAGTTCCATGGACGTAGGCTTTGAAAAAATTCAGTCGGACCATGTTATATCGAGTGTCACATTTCACTTACTCTCTCTCACTCTCTTTACCTCTCTTTATTACATTTTTGTAATTCTATGGGTTTCTTTGTTTACAATTGTTGAGTCAATTGTTCGAATTGTGCCTAATTTTGATAATATTGTACTTCTGCATTAAGATTTAGTAGTACTATTATTATTTCTAAAAAGTGGTATCAGAGTTAAGTCTACCTAGATCGATTTTGGTACTAATTGTGAAATAACACCATTGAAATTTGTCAAAAAAAAAAAACCATCGCTTTTTGGCCTTAATTGCAAGAGTTTTTCTTTTGGGAAGAGGTGTATATGGTGAACTACCTTAACCTTCTAGAATTGTGGGAAGTAGTTGAAAAGTGTTGGATATCCAAAAATGAGAATGATGATAGTACCCTTACTTTTGATAGTAAGAAGGCAAAATTGAAGAATGACAATGTGGTCAATACTTTACTTAACTCTATACATGAGAGAATAACAATATCATTTGGTAATTCTATCGTAGCAAAGGATATGTGCGATGCGCTCGTAATGCACTTTGAAGGTAATAATCAAATCAAATGTACCAAACGTATGGGTCTATATATCAAATTTGAAAACTTTCAAATTGAGGATGGTGAAAATATAGAAGAGATGTATACTAGACTTGTACAATTGCAAAATGAATGTCTTGAGTTAGGTGACTTACTTTTAAATGAGAGAATTATAGGTAAATCGATGAGGATCAAGCTAACATTAGGCATGTTCATCGAGTCGAGTTTGAGTGAGCCAATATCAACTCGAACTCAACTCAAAATAATACGAGCCGAGTTGACTCAAATTCGCACATCAAATCCGAGTTATATTCACAACTCGTACTCAACTTGATTTTTACTTGAGCCAACTCGCAACTCGCATTATTTTTATAATGAAATAACTCTCCTAAGTCCTACCGCAACTTGAATAGCTTGATTCTTAAACAGGTACAGAACATTCAGTCATTTACACAAAAAAACATCAAGAAATACATAAAAAGACCAAACAAAAAGTTAACATTTAAACATAAATTTAAAACAACAAATGACAGTTCAGAACTTCAGTCTTCAGAGTTCATCCACGCTAACAGTAGAGCCAGTGAAACAAGCACAAAAATAAAAAAACAACAAATGAAAGTTCTCCAAATAATTTCACACATGAAACAACCACACTAACAGTTCAGCCAAGCAGCAACTAAAACAATAATAATTTCACATAAAACAACCACACTAACAATAATAAAAACAATAATAATTTGACATTGACAGCAGCTTTTGTAGTTCTAAATACCAACGCCCAACAATCCAACAGCCACACTATAACAGTCTTCAGTTCATAATATTAGAAGCAAAACAGACCATCTGAATCGTACAAAAAAAATATTAGAAGCATAATTTAGGTTTATTCTGTACTACTGTATAAACTGTTTTTGCTCCCATAATTTGACAGAATGCTGTATAAACTGTTTTTGCTCCCATAATTTGATAAATATAAACTGTTTAGGCTTACCATAATTTCACAGAATGCTGTATAAACTGTTTTTGCTCCCATACTGAAGCTTTCGAATTTGAAGCTGTATTTTAATTTTCACAGAATCTGTAAAAAAGAGTTAAAGATAGTATTGTGCAAATCAGAACCAGACAAGGATTTAAAGAGTTAAAGGCATACCAAAAGGAGATTTGTCTGTCGAGACTCGAGTGGTGCCACCTACTGTTGACTGCCGAGACTCGAGAGGTGAACAAATCAGAACCAGACAAGGTTGTGCAACTGTGAACAGATCTTGGCGTGTGCAACTCAGCAACTGTGTAGAAGTAGATCGAGACTCGAGAGATTCAGATGGAGAATCAGAGAGAAAAGGTGGAACTGGTGGAAAGAAACAGTTGATCTGAATATCTGATCAATGGAGATGGTGGTCCGAGGTGGTGGTCGAGGTGGTCTCTTGGGCCAAGAGTTTTGGCTGGTTGGTGAGAGCCGAGAGGTGAGGCTCATGCGATTGGGGATGAGAGGTGGTTCAAGGTAGGTCTCGGCGACAGAGAGAATTTGGAAATTGGGATTTGGGAGAACCGAGAATGGGAGACATTGGGAGCCGGCTGGTTCGGCGAAACATAGAGAGAGAGAGAACATGAATAAAGGATTAGGTTTTAGAGTTAATAACTTGATATTTATATATAAATTTGAAATAGGTATTCTAACTTCAAAGGCCCATTAGCCATTTAGCCCACTACCTATATACGAAAATGATTAGAATTCAGAATAAACATAACAGATTCAAAATATGAGGGTCCATATACGAGCTGACTCATCGAGTCAACGAGCAAGCCACACCTGACTCGAACTTAGCTCGTATAGCATTCGAGCTGGACAACTCGAGCTGGATTTGGCTCGAGTTGGATCTGAGCGAGTTTATTCGAGTTATTATCCGAGCGAGTTGTGAGCGAGTCACGAGTCACGAATTATTTGCCCAGCCCTAGCTAACATCTACTCACGCTCTATGGTGTGATAATTTAGGGGCAAATTTCATAGTTGCAAATCATGTGTTTCAAGCAAAAAACAAACACATTGAGCTTGATTTTCGTTTTGTCAAAGAACAAATCGCAATCGGAAAGCTAACAGTTCAATTTATATGCTCAACTGATCAAATTGGAGACATTTCTGCAAAAGGTCTGCCATCTCCACGATTTAAAGAGTTAGATGTCAAACTTATTGTGTCTTAAGATCCATTATTCTTGAGGGGTGGCAGAGGGAATTTTTCATAAATGATCAAAGAACAAATTTTTTCAACAAGTAAGGTCAACGACTTTCTAAAAATTTCACCAAGGATCAAGTGCACAACTAATTTTTTCATTTTTTTTCCAACTCCCGTGCATTTTTCTAAAAGTTTCAGAACAAATTTTACAATTTAGGGACGCAAATGTTACTTACATTCCTAAAAAAACTTAGAAACGTAAGTGTTAGTTGCGTTTTTGGTTTTTTGTGATATTTTTAGAGAGTCGTTAGCCATATCTGTTAATTATTTCTTTGATCCGTTATAAAAAATTCCGCGGTAGAGAAACATGAAATTGAAGACTGGACGAGTCCAGCGCAGGCTAATATGATGGAGACTATATATAATTAGTTAGGATTGTTAGGTAGTTAATAATGTATTACACAGAATTAGTTAATGGCGTAATTGTAATATAAGCTACTAATCAATGGTGCTTATAAAAGTACTCGCTGATGTACAAATGTTATGAAAGATAATGAAAAAGATCCATTTTGCAATACCATTCCAATTATCTTTTATTGAAATTGAAATACATCACCAATATTTTATATTTGTAATGTGAGTGATCAATAACGTCCGTACCGAATGAGATCGTGTGATTGCAAAAAAAATGTTGCGTTCCTCACGCATAGATTGATTAGTTACACAATAAAATGTGCCCGAGCTTTATAATATTAGTGCTGTATTATAATGTAATTAGTTACACAATAATTAAGTTGGGTGCACGTTAAGGATTATTGGAGAGATGTGCCAAGATTTATCAGTGATAACTGATAACTGAGAAAGTCTGGAGAGCTTGCTGCCAAATATGAAAGTGGAAAATGACACAATAAAATGGAAAATTCCGTTGCCGGGACTTGAACCCGGGTCTCTCGGGTGAGAGCCGAGTATCCTAACCAACTAGACTACAACGGATTTGTTGACTTCTTTGTGTAAGTGTAAAATGTTTACACAATCAGAAATTATGCTTCAGTATCAAACTGATACATAGCCGAGAGGAGAACGATGACTCGACATACGGTCACAAGTCACAACTCAAAAGACATAAAAACTAATTTATAACCCAAACAAGAAACAAACTACAAAGTATGAAGGAAAATATGCTAATAAACTCATAAATGTATAACACAATCACACAACCAAGAAACATAATATGAAAACAAATAAGCTAATAGGCCTTTTCTTAATTATACTTCACAAGCTTGCCTCAAATTCTCTACAGATTCGAACTTCCCTACAGAAGCATATGCATTTGAAACCGAAACCAAATTAGCAAAATCACACCTATCTTTCTGCAAAATTCTTTCTATACTTCTTTCATCACCTGAGGACCATTATGGAAAAACAACCCTCCCTAGAGAGCTTTCATTTCATAATACTTATACAAAATTCATACATGTAACTAATAGTTTATCAAATTAATGTCATGCATAATTATTTTTTTGACTAAAAGCAGGAATAAAACCTGTCTATTTCATTGAAACAGAAACTAGATTGTTACATACCATCCTAAAAAAATATATTCAATTATATAAATAGGTATGCTAAGTACTAGAGTATCAACCTAAATAGATCATATCAAAATAAGCCCTATTACAATAAAAAACACATCAAACCTATTACATTCACTACAATCACATCCAATGTTTTACACATTAAACCAAAATAACCAAGTACAACCATAACAACATATCAACATAACAATTTCATCATATCAATATAACAAAACAAAGTGCTATTTTCATAACCCTTCAAGAAGCAGTGGATCTGGTCCAAACAGGGACTCCCCCTGAGCAACCAAACCTTCATGCAAACCTACTGGATCCAGCACCATCATCTGGTTTCTTCTTCTTGAAGTATGTTCTGGCAGGTAGGACTGTTACTCGAGCGAGTTCGAGCGAGTCGGGGCTAGCTCGAACTCGACTCGTGAATTAACGAGCCAACTCGGCTCGAATCACCAGTGTTGTTTCGAGCTGAAAATCCAGCTTGTATTCGACTCGTGAAAAATTCGAGTCAGCTCGTAACTCGTTAATTACCTCGAATTAACAATTCAGTTTGCTTACAAGTTTATAAAATTCAATCGTTTATGCACTGAAACATTAACTAGAGCCAACTATGCAAAAATAATATCGACTACTATTTATATCAATATAAAGCAAAAGAAAAGTTATGAATTTTTTTTAAAATGAAGGTACCAACATATTACATTCCATGTTTGGAGAAAAAAAATGCACGCAATCCAACAATCTGCGCGAGTTAACGAGCGAGCTGGCATTAGCTCGAACTCAGCTCGTAAATTATACGAGCTACACAACTCGAGTTGAATCTGAGCGAGCTGATAACGAGCTAATATCCGAGCGAGTCATGAGTTGTGAGCTTTTTGCCCAGCCCCACTGGCAGGTCATGCACATCCTACGGTAATATCAAATGAAGCTTGAGATAAGAAGAGTCCTTATTATTTTGACATCAATACTCTACTATATTAATAATTTGTAAAGCTAAACTTCACACACTTTTTTATTTCTTATCTGTAAAACAATGTTTATTTCTTTCTAGCCACAGAGTTCAAATGATTGCACCTCTAATAAGCTTTATTAACAGAGCATCCTTAAAGAGAATTATATAATTTATAGTCCATAATCTTCTAAGGTATTACTAATAAACTCAAAATTATTGTGTCTATCTATCAATTTCCAAATTGTTCTGATAAAAGAACATTGAACAAAAAGATGATCTATTTACTCATCATGATCACAGAAGGCACATTTAGTGTCCCCTATCCAACATTTCTTATGTAAGAACATTTTTGTAAAAGTTCTTTTTCTCCTAACTAACCACATAAAGATTTTTATTTTTAAAGAGAATTCAGATTCCCATATGACATCAAAATTATGATTTTGATATCCTCCAAATTCTAACTATGTGTACATACCCTTAATTGAAATTTTTTTTTTGGTAGAGTCCCATCTCCAAATAACTAAATCTTTATTAGAAGAATTGAAATTAACATCCGAGACTATAGCTTGTAATTAGATCGTTCTTGTCTAAGTATACCAACAAGTTGTCTTTTGAAAGTTACTGCTATCCCACCATCTACAAAAGCTATATTTACTTTAATATACGAGTCAGAATAAGCAATAAAGATATTATAAAAAAGAAGAGAGAATGATATTTCTTCTTTCCATCTATCTATACAGAAATAAGTATTCTCTCTATTGCCCAATTTCTTATTAACATATTTGACGTCACATGGTTCATAGAAGTAACTTGTTTCCAAAAGAGTGAATAATAAGTTGCATTATTCTTGTTTTTATATTTTCTTAGTAAAATATCTTTCGATAATTTTATAACTGAGGGATCATAAAACTTAAACCACCATTGGACTAGTAAAACTTTATTCATCATATCTAGATCTAGAACATCCAATCCATCTTGATTCTTACTCTTACAAACAACAGACCATGCTACCAACATCATTTTTTTAGTGGTATTTTCCCCAAACCAAAGAAATATTTTTCTAATTCTATCAATTCTAATTCTAATATTAACTGATAATCTATATAGGGATAGCCAATAAAGAAGAATAGCTAAAATTACTAGATTTAGCAAAGTTAGTCTTCCTCCTAATGAGAGAAGTTTTCTTGCCAACATTGAAGTTTCTTCTCTATTTTGTCAATTAAGATATCCCAATTTGATTTATTAAGATTCTTCCAATGAAGTAGAACATCTAAGTATTTAATTGGTAATGACACTTGATTATAAAATGTTATACATAATTGGAAGTTTATATTTTGGTTATTACTTTATTTTCAAAATTCCAATTTACTATTCTATTGCTCATGAATTTTAAAACATAAAAATATGTCATATAAATTCTAGTATTTATTTAATTTTCAGAACTCAAGTTATACATGAAAAAATGTACGTAGTATAAATTTTCATTCAATATATTTCAATTATCTAACAATTATAACTTATTTGTAAGATCAATGATTATTAACTAATTAGTTCATATTACTAATAACAATCTACTATAACTCATTTGTGTATATTAAAATGCAGATGCTAAATTGTCGTAAAATATGATTAATAGGTTGCATATAACAGTTAATCACCTGGTAATATATACCTGAATGCACGTTGATCCGCCCCTACCTACACACAAAGGAGATCAATAAATGCTCCCTCTAGCCTTTATTATACAATTTTCTTTTTTGATATCTTTTCTTGTACTCGTCTCTCCATAAGATTCAATCGAACCATTAAAATATTAATTGGTGATTATTCTCTGCCACTTTCTTACCTGGAATGGTGATAGGAGGGATTTTCTGAGAGGAATCGTATGACCGCCCACAATGGTGATAGGAGATTAGAGAACCTCTACTTGTCTAATTCTTCTTCCTTTTAATATGGGTTTATTGTGGCAAGATTTTTGCTTTTTTTTAGTATGAACAATATTTTCAACGGTTCGAATCGATCGTTTAATTTTGAAATTCGAAATATGTGATCGCTTGAATGATAAGATATATATATTTATTAAGAAATTATGACATGCTTCTATAAATGAAAGTGAATAGTAAAGAAATCAGTAAAAAGTTACAAAATGAATGATTTTATTTTAAAGTTTTAATTTATTCATTCAACAAAAATGAAAAGTGGCAGCTCTTAGCAATTCCTAAGACGACAAATTGAACGCCAAAGATAATCAAATGCCAGAGCTTTCAATCCAAATAAAACACCCATTCCTTTTACTTTTATGAGAATAATTTTAGTGATCATCTTCTCCTGCTTTTTCCTTATCTTTTTACAATCTCATTCAAGAACCTGATTCGCCGTTTACCATTGCCATCCTTTCTACAGGAGCAACCCTAATTTCCCCGCATCTATATATAGTTTTAGAGGCTTAAAATATACAGCCAGCAAAAATATATGTATGTATTATCACAAAAGAAAAGAGTGTTAATATTGTAAGTTTGTAAGAAAGAAGATCGATTTGCATCAATGGCATTAAGGAGGATAACAAAGGAGCTGAAAGATTTGCAAAGAGATCCTCCAACTTCATGTAGCGCAGGTAAATATAATTCAGGAGAGGTGATTTAATTGAGCCCCTTGCCTCACTTGACAGTTATGATGATATATCGCATTTGTAGGTCCAATAGCAGAAGATATGTTCCACTGGCAAGCAACCATAATGGGGCCCACTGACAGCCCCTACTCAGGTGGTGTGTTTCTTGTTACCATCCATTTCCCTCCTGATTACCCCTTCAAACCTCCTAAGGTACGTACCGCCGTACCGGTACCTATACTCGATCTCCAACTCTCAACTATATATTACTATATATTCATATTCATGCGTTACACATGTATGTATATATAGGTAGCATTCAAGACAAAGGTGTTCCATCCAAACATAAATAGCAATGGCAATATCTGCTTGGATATCCTAAAAGATCAATGGAGCCCTGCTCTTACCATCTCCAAGGTAAACATTTCCCCTGCCTCACCTTCATTAGTGATGCTGTCGTTTCATAACCTTCCAAAAAATAAAGGTTCTCTTCAATTTTTTTGGGGTTTTCGGCTACATGTGTTACAATAGCAAATTCCTGGTAACTTTTGCTCTGTTCACTCCTACCTATTAGCCGGGGGAACCACATCATATCGTTCAACCGCTATCGACATGATTTAGAAAATATTTTTGTATTATTACATCAAGGTCGTTGATTTTTTATCCGACAGTCCAGATCAAAATGCAGCCTTCTGCCGCAAAAAAAAGTGTTGTAGAGGATTCCGTTTCATTAGCTGGGATATGCATATTAAAAAAAACTCCCCTACAATTTTTGTTTATTATTCTAATTAAACTTATTAGGACATCTTGAATTAAATCTTTCAGGTGTTATTGTCAATTTGCTCTCTACTTACCGATCCAAATCCCGACGATCCGTTGGTACCAGAGATCGCTCGCATGTGCAAGACCGACCGATTTAGATATGAATCGACGGCTCAAAGTTGGACTCAGAAATATGCCATGGGTTAATTAACTCAAATATCTGCTAGATTGCATTTAATGAAATAAAGATTGTGTTCAGAAAGTAACAACAACAGCAATAATGACAGTCCAAGTCAATGTGCGAGTTTGTTTCTTTAAGCTAAGTTATTGTACTTAAAAAGTATAATTTTGGATGATCCTTGTATTCTATATTACCAAAAGTTGAGAAAACAAGCTATAATTTTTGGAGATCAATGATGAATAAAAAAGAATTATAGCCAATCAGAAAGGGTGGCTCTCAGGTATACTGTGCACCATTTGGACTGCTAGGTAATAGATGGAGTAACTACGTTGCGACTTGCGAGCGACGAGACTCCAACATTAACAACTTTGAGCCTGGACACGTTCTTTTATATTTACGTGAGCTACTAAAACTGTTATATATACATTAATGTAGCTTAAAATTGATCAACATTGTTAGTTAATTATTCGTAGAGGACTTTCTACTTGTCAAGTTATTTTCTTCAAATTTTATATTTAAAGTGTACTAAAGAAGGCCAAAATTCGGGCAACATTGTCACAATTTCCTTTGAATCATATGAATCTTTGCTTTCCTCTCAGAGTCTCAGAAACTTCTAGTTCATAAGCATAGGCAAACAATTTGGAGTATAACTTACAGGTTGCAGGCATTCAATAGTGTACAAAAGAACTCTAGACTATATAAAAGATAAGATCAAACAAATAAAAATAAACAGATGCCATGAAAACGAAGAAGAACAAATTAAAGCATGTTTATAGACTCATGGGAGGCCCAAAAGACTTGACAATGGTATCGACTCTTTCAGAGAAACTATTGGAGGTTATCTTCTTTCCTGGCACATGGAACGGATTTGAAACAGCATCTACATAAGCAGCATGGAATTTCCTAAAGAACTGAAATCATATAAGAAGACCAAAAAGAATGGACTGGTCAGTAGTTAAATCGGTAGTAGTTAGATCATCTTTAATCTAAGGTGATTAAAACAGCTATGAGAATCAAGTACCAAATGTGCAAACCACCAACACAAGAAAGGTAAATCCAATATGCCACATACCAATGGGCATAAAAACAGGACTTATTTTTGTTCCCAAACTTACAAAACCAAATCACATATTTCAATTTAACAACAGCAACAACAACAAAAATTGTGATGGAGAACATACACTTCTGACATCAGCATCCTTCACATCTAGGTCAGTTGTTACCATTATAAACTTCACCTTTGTATTCGTCAAATAACCGTACCTATATTCCATTAACCAAAAAAGAAAAAGGAAAAACTTAATCTACTACATCTATGAAATTTGCAGCAAAGAAAAGCCCCTCTTCATGTATTGCCTTGCAGCCATCAACTTTATCAGCATCAGTTAACAAGAAATATTTATTTCCCAGACAAACCATATGATATAGGTATCATAGGTGATTTTCGTTTCCCATACAGTATACCATTTATTATAAAACTCATGGTTATCACACAAACATTTTCTAAGAACGAACAAGAATAGCTATCCAGATTCAGCAGTGAAAAGGAACACTACAACAATTAAAGTGAAATTAAGAGCTCCTCAAACAATTTGTATAAACCACAGGAATCTTTTGCAATCTCTAATTATATTAGAACAAAGACTTACACTTTGTAGTTTTCTGTGGGATAGAGAAGCCCTAGAAATGTCTCATTCAAGGTTGATGCACTTCTCTTTGGATTATTTACTATCAAAACAGAAATCGGTTTGACAAAAATAGGTAAGTGACAACTAAAAGCAAATTTTTATGAGATACAGATTCTCACGAATCACCAATTATCCAGAAAGAAGATTGATTTGAGATTTAGTTGCCAGGATTTATTGACAGATTTTAATATTTAATCAGCCAAGCTTAGTAGCAAGTACCAAAATATACCAGTAACCAGGTTTTTGTGGCCACGATCAGCTGCAAATCAACCCAGTCATGGTATATAATAAAAGCAGCTTGGTACAGCCAATAGAAGGCAGAATTGTGCAAGTCATAGGGTTGGCAACCTCAATTAACAACAAGTTATATTCGATAAAGGTTCAGTCTAATAGTCAACCGAAATATGAAGCTTCAGTTCATCTATAAGGAATAATAAAACAAAAATTAATCAGATAATCCTGGCATGGCCAAGATGCAAATTTGGTCAACAATTGTACCATATTTTGCCAAAGCGCATTTACTAAATTCATAAATTGGCTACAAAAACTACATGAACTAAACAGGCAGGTTGAACTTTAACCCAATTAATGCCAAAATAAGGCAGTCTAGTATCAATTCACACTCAACTGTATATTCAAGTACCATTAAATAAAGAATACAGCCATTTAGGGACCTAGATGCAATTTGCAAGGTAGAAGAAAACAGAAGTAACCTCTTTCATCAATGACATCAAGGGAACAGTGCACGATATGGTGCAGCTTGAGCGCATCGTCACCTCCAGTGAAGCTCTGGAGATACAAGGGGTTGTTCTGTAAATTCACCACCAGATCAGATCAGATCAGATCAGATCAGAACTCGTCGTTAGATCATAGCCACTGGATCAAAGATGAGAAAGAAAGTTAGAGAGAGATAAGGACAATGGACGGACCTGATGGCCGACGACAGCGACGCACACGATCATCTCTTTGGTGCTTCAGATTTGCGAAGAGAAGGAATGAAAGGGAGGAAGAAAGAGAATTGAGTGGAATTGTTAGGACTTGGAGCTAATGGATATGAATCATTTGGTAACCCGACCCGATTTAACAAGTTGCAACTTGCAAGTCTTGCAACAGATCCGAATGATTATTACACAAAATAGTAATAATCATATCAATTCACATCCAAAAGCAGCTTAAACTAGATCCGAACAATTATAATTGCATGTATCCAGATCCATATGCACGATATTAATTAATTCAATAAAGAAGTTCAATGTCGTCTTTGTTATGTGTAAAACATTGATAAAACATTAGTACAGAAAGAATTAACATATGTAATTGAATATTTTGGAGTTTTTCTTTATTTCCAACAAGCCACAGATTAAAGGTTTGGCAAATACTTGATTTGAGTAGAAGTTTCTTTAGCTCCAACAATCATATTAGTTTCGATTTTCAGATTTGCTGAAATTTTAGTTCTGATTTTGGAATTTGAGTATTATTGCTAATAGGAATTATTGTGTTGTATTAAATGGAATTATGTCACTTATTTTGTGATTTGCTTGATTTTAGTTTAATTTTGAGTTTTGCTGAAATTTTAGTTCTTATTTTGGGATTTGCTAAAATCTGATTTTAGTACTAAATTTATGTTTTCCTGATATTTTAGTTATGATTTTGAAATTTGCTTGATTTTCTGAGAATATAGACAATTTTTAGATGGAATCATGATTAAAGTAATTGGACGGTCAAACTGTTTTGATCGTCCAAATAAAATGGAACGATCAACGCATCCAAATTCTCTTTCGTTCAAAGACTTAACGATCAACGCAAAAAAAATTTGTGCCTTCACTGAACGACAACGACAGAGACTTCTTTTGTGATCGTTATAGACATTAGACAGGTCTACATTATTCGAAATTTTCAGGCTTACAAATTAGAAAAGGCGCTCACTGAAATTTCAGAACGCAATAAAGAGTTGGGCAAACTTTTCAACGACCAAAGGAAAAAGTGCAACGGACTTCAAATGGAGATCCTGAATTCGAAATCCAGTGAAAGCAAAAAGTCATTGAAAAACTCTAGATCACTTTGATAATATTTGAGGACAAAAATCATTCATCTATTCTTAAAATAACTTTTCAACGACCAAATGGACCCTCAAATGATAAATTTAAGAGAATACGCAAGTGGGCTTCACCAATATCAAGTTTGCAACGAGACCAAATGAAACAAAATTCTGAACTTTTGTTCTAAATCATTAGATTGAAGAGCAACGGTTCAAAATAATAATATAAAAATTATCCTAATTATATAGTTAGCGATCGAGTGTTAATCTTTAATTTGACGATCTAGATCAAATTTCACATAGAACGGAGAAAAAAAATCCGCACGAGAATACGGTTCCAAGACCAAATGGGTAAAACAAAATATTAGTGTTTTAAGTGAAAGTATTTTTTAACAGAAAACTCTACTCCATAGTTTTATTTCATGCTGCTAGCACAGCCACTACTTTCCTTGCAGTTCATTCAGAACATAAGTTCAAATTTATGCAAACAAAAAATAATTTTGTTAACTCGTTTCAAGTAAAAACACTAAATTAAGTTGCACATATTAACGAGCACCAACTTTCCTGTTTTGGTATGTAGAATTTCGAAGGCCTCATTTTGATGCCTAAATATTAGGTTTGGTTTCGGCCATCATGTCTGTTCACTGAAAGAAAAGGATGCTAGATCAAAGCTCAAAGAAGAAAATTATTGTGAATTTGTGATTGTACATTAATGGAAACTGACATGTACTATAGAGGTCTCTTTTCTTTTGTTTTCACGGAAGTTGACAGTACATATATAAATTGAGATAAAACCCATCAACTATCAATTGTGATCTCTATGAGCTGAATATTACTTCCTTGAAGAGAGGCAGCTTTCTGAGGAGGCATGAATGAGTATCCGTTGATTAATTTTATGCATTTCAAGCCCCATTTCACCATCAACATCTCTATCAAATGGTGGCCACTGAAAAAGCAAAAAAATAAAAAACCTCAAATTTTAGTTACACGCAGAGTTAAAAGATATTAAAGCTACAAAGCATGGGAATATTCTGCTTTACATTTGTGGTAATTGAGTTCATCAATATTTAATTGAATCTATGTTTCTGATGGGGTGCGAAACTGGTCCTTAGAAAAGTTTAGACTAGCGCCTTGTGTCATTCATCAATACTACTACTAATAGGTATGTATTTGGTGACAATTAACCCATAGAAAAGTTTTCCTATTTTTATTTTTTTATTTTGCTAAACTTCTATATTTTGCTCATTGTGGGTTTCAAAAATAAACTATGGTATATTTAAGCCAGAATATATACAATACAAACTTGCCGTCTACTAACTACTTCAAAATGAGAAGAAAGAACCTTCTGCTATGGTATGTTGTAATGAAGACCGTCTCGGGTGAGCTTTTGAGCAGAAAAGTAACTGAAGCAAATAGGTCATCAAAACCTACAGTGGTACACAGACATTTTTTATTTGGTTGAATATGCATTTCGTAAAAAGACTTACAAGCATGGAATGTCTCCAAAGAGTCGGCGTCAGATAAGAGTGCATGGAAGTCAGCGATCTACGTATCAGAACCATGACATACTAAAATTTAGAAATTTAGAAGTAGTGGTATAGTTGTACAACTTTAGTTCGGGATTAACGACACAAGACACTAGTCTAAACTTATGATTTGTAGAATAATTTATTATAATAATAATTATTATTATTATTAGTAGTAGTATTATCATTACTATACTACTATTTTATTATTTATTATATTATTATTATTATTTATATTGATTTTTCATCTCAGATTGGATTTCATTTCTAGCCTACCCAAATTTATTTGGGAATAAAGACTTTGTTGTTGAATATGCATCTCATAGTAAAAGAACTAAAATCCATTCAATAAATAGTCAACTCCCTCGAATTAATAATGTTTGAAATGTGTTTCCAATAAAAATAAAAAAAGGGAGGGTACAAAATGGAAATTGTAAGCTGAACCTGTAGTATCGTATAGCACATCTGCTCCTAAAATTATTTTTGGGTGCAGATTGAAAATGGCGGAGTCCCATTCTCCCCAATTAAGGGCTAATATCTGCATACAACTTCAAGCCTTATTTCCAAAAATATAACAATTATGAAATAACCTTTTAATCGGCACAGTTGGGGTTATTACTTGGCAGTTCACTTTGTTTTTATCACAAATTCTTCTCATGTTGCTCAGTACCTGTAAACTAAAAGATATGTTAGGGAAAACCTATGAGGTTAAAATCCTTGATTAGTGTGTAAAAGTTCACAGATAAAATTTTATTAAAAGAATAGAGTACATACTATATAGTAATAGATCTTCCTTGATCTAGTGTGCTATTTCATGCAGAGTATGTGATAAAATTTAATATATAAACTAACAATTAAAATTAATTAAATTATTAGTCGCTAATCTGGTTCAGAACTTTCATATAATTTTTTGAAGCTGGTTCATATGATTGCCAAAATGATACCATCTACGACTCAACTTGACTAATTCCCATTTTATACTTTTATTTACCAAAAAGGGAAAAAGTTATTCCATACCTGAGAATTATGCAATTTATCAGTAAGGATAACATCAGCACCAACTTTGGAAGCTACAATTCCAGGCAATGACGTACCAGCTCCTAGCTGCAATTTCAATAACCTCATGCTAAGTACAGGTAGTAGTAAACATTACTAGGTACAGCAGGGTTGCTGTCCTATATATTCCATTTTAGCAGGTTTTGACATTGAAACAACAATAGTAGTAGATCGAGGTAAACTGAGCCCTAATTGCAGAACTTACAGGTAATTGTGGCAAAAAGTTGGACTATTCCTCAAAAAATAAAAAGGATTCTGAGATCCAATCACAAATTTGAAGCTTGATTGTGACTTGGGATGTGCTTTCCATATCAGTTCTGGATCTCTTTAGTATATGCATTATAATACCTCAAGGACCGATACGCCTTGAAAGCGGGACCGCTGTTGCCAGATATACTCAGAAAGGACAATGCTACATTGCCACACAAACATCCCGTATTCTTCCTCCCTGATCTATTTAATTCAGTGACAACATAAAAACTATTTGCACTGGCACATTACAAACAATAAAAAGTCATGAGGGCTAAAGTGCATATGCAAATTAAAAGCTTTTTAAGGTAGGCATGGAAGATGACACTGGATATTTGGATTGATACTGCACTTCAAATATTTAAATTTCGGGGGTGGTGTGTTACCCTGGTACAGAGGGCTGAATCAGCACAGAAAAAAAGTGACTTTCTCTTCTGTGCTTTCATTTGGAACACATAGAGGTTCCCGAAACCCTCAGCCTCTATTACTAAAGGCCTCTTAACGTGATGTAAACTTTTCCTACTTTCTCTTCTGTTAATTATGTTTTAATTTTTTTTTCTTTTCATTTCTTAGTGCTGATATAGTGATATGTGTGTTCATTTTGGGAAGAATAATGGTTCAGTTGATAAAATTCGTGCAGTTATGTGCATAAAGAGAGATGACACATCTACCTTTCTTTCTTTTTGCAAAAAGAGTGTAATTGGTGTTTGGTAATAGCAAAGAGGTGGTACCACTTTCCTGTAAAAAACAAGAACGGGAAAAGGTAGAGATGCAAAATTACCTCGATGATATCTACGAAGAAATGATGGTCGAACTGAGACGAGGTGGCCCCGAAGTAGTGGCGAGATACGGTGGTCATACGAACGGCCTCGTCGTCGTCGTCAGAGCTGCATTCGCTGCTCGACTCCATGCTTCTCTCTCCAGTGATACAAACGACGGATTTGGAAAGAATAAGAAAGTTATAAGAATATGTATTTAATAACTATGATACCAAAAAGAAAAGTGTATGTAGCTCAGATGGTAGAGCGCTCGCTTAGCATGCGAGAGTTACGGGGATCATCAAATTCTTTTTTTACCGTAACTCCAGCGCTTTCTCCAAAAACGCGAAACCCTTTCATTCCATTTTTCAGAAATTTTGCAAAAGATGCCAAATGATCTAGTATCTCTCGCTCTCTCGATCTTTCTAGGGTTAGGGTTTCTGACAAAAGATGCCGAAGAACAGGGAAATGGAGGTAAGAACAGGAAGAGGGGAAAGAACGAAGCTGACGATGAAAAGAGAGAATTGCTTTTCAAAGAAGACCGCCAGGAGTACGCTCAGGTATATTTTAGCGATCCTTTTCAATTGTCTTTTTTTTTATTAATCAGAGTTGAAATTGGTAAGGGAATTGGAAACCTGAACTCGGGAACAAATTTTCTGGTTCTTTCTTCAATTTCTTAATAAATGGAAAGAGGAGATAGCTTGTGGCTTTAACACCAGCTGTTACCTGAATCGATTCGAAGTATGAGATTTGTCTGGTAACTGGTTCAAGGAATTTGTACACACGTAGCATCACAAATTGAATTCAAACTGCCGTCAAATCCTACTTAGTGTGTTGGTGAGGTACAATATTTTCATTGGGAGGTTTGGGATTTAAGTTCTGTCAGAAACTACTTTTAGGAAGGAGTTTTCAAATTTATTTTCTGATTTATTTGTGAGTATGTATGTTGCAAACCTACGGACAATGAATCAAAAATTCAACTGCCGAGCCATCGTGTATTTGTGTTGTGCCAGGTTCATTTATTTCTATGAGTCTGGACCTCTCTTTCCTTAATTCCAGTGATGTTACTAATTTTATTGGGTATTCTTGCAAATTTATGTTGTGGATTAATAGTTAGGCTTTACCTTCTTGATACTTAACTTTATAGGTACAGTTGCCGATCTGTCTTAATTAACTAGGAGAAAGACGAGAGTCAGCAGCATAAATTTCTTACTTTTAGTTTTAAGTTATCGAATTGGTTATGGACCACATCACCACAGGTATTAGGAATGAGATCATTTACTGCGCAGCAAAATACTGTGCGTGTTGCTTGGCAAATTTCAATTTTTAATTTGCATCGAGATTCGTGCGAGCTAAATTTTATAATATCGAACTCTTCTGAATCAAATTTAAACCGTCCGTAATCTACGACGCAGAAAATCTCAGTAACGCTTGAAAACAGGAGGTGCGAAGCAATGTACACAGTACCTATATGGAACAAATAGGTTGTGCACTTGTGCCACTTCAAAGGGAAAAGATGCACAAAAAGGTCTGGTTGCAACTGGTGACATTATTCTTGTCAGCCTTTGTGATTTTCAGGTGTCAAAATTTGTTTATTTATTTAATTTTTTTAAACAGTGTTTATTTATTTATTTATTTATATTTTGCCATAATTAATGTTTTTGAGTTCTTTAGCATTTTGGACATGATATTTTGTTCTCTTATCCTTTGTGCCTGTTACTTTAATTTATTACAACAACACCCTACGTTTACAATTGATTGTGGATTACTGGATACTACATGGTGTGATTTACAACTATATATATCTCTAATTCAGGGCAGATTCGATGTATATCAGGTGGGCATACTCAGAGCATCTCCATCTCTGAAATTCTTGAAGTTTCTAAAGTATTGCCACATCAATTTTAGAAATTTAATTATTTTTAGTTTCTAAACTCTCCATCCCTAAAACTGAAAAATTAGAGTTTATAAATTGCCACATCAGCAAATATTATCAATACCATGGGAGACAAATCAATTTTAGCCAATGATTATGCCACGTCAGAGTTTATAAACTCTAAACCATAGTTGCTAAATAAGAAACTCATCTACATTTCTGAAACTCATTTAGAAATTGCCACGTCAGATTAGAAACTCTAAGAGTTCAAGGGATGGAGATGCTCTTATATTCTCGCTAGGGTGAGCATTCCCCATCTATTACGCATTGAAGCAGTGCTAAGTGTTTCTCTAGAAAAAAGTTTGAAAGTAATATTATGTATTTATACGATTTATCAATTTTTTTTTTTTGCAAAATGACTATGTATATTTAAAAATCTGCGTCATTTTGCATCATCTGAAAAAATTATAGATCTTACATTTTTTAACGGAAATTCTGATTCTGCTATTAATCTTGAGATACACTGCATGGTGTATCCAATTATTTTATATTATTTGACCGACGGATTCGGTCAAGATATGTTTAGAATATGTTTTTGGATACGAATTGGGTTTTTGGATACATTTGTGGATACAAATTGAGTTTTTGAATATATTTGGGATACGTTTTTGGATACAGATTGGATTCTTTAGTAATATTAAATAAGCAATTGTGTATATTATATAATATTAATCACACCACATAATTTGTATAGTATTATTTTTTATATAACATGAACTCTTTTGTCAAGAAAATGTTTAATCAAAGGTTTATATTTTTTTGTTATTTCATAAGTATCAATATATATTAAAAAAAATTGAATAGAAAAACAAATTTCAAACATTTTAATATATAATATGATTTTTTTTATTATATATATACCCGCACCTGTATCCGTACTGTATCGGCTCGTGCAACACAGTTTTCAACTATAAGTTCATTGGTCGATCCGAAGTGGGACCGAAGCTACGCAAAATAATAAACGATAAAATTATTTATGGCTACTGCAACAAATGAATCGGGGATGTAGCTCAGATGGTAGAGCGCTCGCTTAGCATGCGAGAGGTACGGGGATCGATACCCCGCATCTCCAGGTCATTTTTTGTATTTTAAATGATAAAATTTTTTTTTTTTTCCAGGATGCCAGAAGCCCATGTTTTTTACATTTTACAATTAAACTCAAAGCATCAAAAATAAAAATGTAAAATGTTTGTAAATACAATGAATTTTTTTATTCCATCGCTGAGAAATACAATGAATTTTTTTTCCATCGCACGTAAAGAATATAAATTCTTTACTTTTTCAGAAAACTTCTTTAGTTTATTAGTTCAACGATAAAAAGTTGTATACACTAATCATCTCTATTAATCTTTTAAACCGAATACAAAAAATAATTTCCTACAAAATTTCGTGTTAAATAAATTAAATTGTGCCAATATTTCAAGACCGTTTAAATTTCAAAATTTGGAATTAAAGCGAACGGCCATTAATTAATCCGTAACATGGATAACACTAAAACTCATGCTTGACAGTTTTTGAGAGTATTTCTGTCACACCCCAGAAATATTGAGTAGCTTAGGGGTGTTAATCCCGCCACGTGTACTTGTTTACAAGTACACGAAAGGCTTAATTTATTATTTTAGAAACAAGGTGTTCTTAACAGATTTTATATAAATAGAGGAACAGCACACATATTGAACACAATACATGAACATCCAACAACCATATATATATATATATATATATAACGGTGCCCTTTTCAAAATTTACAGCGGAAGTTAGAGAAATGTAAAATACATACAAAGAGATCAGTCTCATCAAAGAATGTGAGACCGATCCTCGCTAACCTACTACAAACTACTCCTAATCAAACGAAATATAAGAAACAAAACAGACCGAAGATCTACAAAACGGAAGGCACCGGGACCCCATCCTAGCGCTCTCCTCTTGGACTTCAAAATAGCTCCTGCTCCTTACCTGGACCCCACAACCAACCGTGGAACATGAGATATAAAATCTCATTGTGGATTAAGGTCCAGCCTTTGGGTTTATATCCGGTTCGATTTGGACCATACACATTTAGAAACTTACTTATATTAAATTTCACTACACCTAATTTAGTGTAAGTCAACCATACTTCCATTTAGTTGGTAGCTTATCTAGATAAGACGATACGAAAATAAACCCAAAAGATATATGAGGAATAATATGTATATACATAGTAAGGAATGTTATCAAATCTCCTGATCAAAGGAATGAATTTATCAAATTAAAACCCCGAGTGTAGGACATCAGGATTCGCCCCCTTAGACGGGTCACGGGATCGCGCCACCAATCTAAGGGTATCGTTAGACGGGTCACGGGATCGCGCCGCCAATCTAACTTAATTCTGAGTTTCCAGAACGAAACGCCCTGGTAAAAGCATGAGCGGCTACAAAAAGCACACACTCGGTCAAAGAGCGAACCGAGATGCCTACACTTACCAAAATAGAAAAATAAGGAAAATAAATACTCGGTCTCAGCCGTCATACGGAAATAAGGAACCGACTACCCATTTGAAAAGAATATAATAGAATGGGAACTCTCTGTACCAACCAGGGGCCAAAGGGGAGCCCCAGACTTCCTCTGTACCAACCAGGGGCCAAAGGAGGAAGACCTTCGAATATTAGGAGATCCCGAAATATCGGCTAATAGAAAATATATATAAAGAACGGAATAGCTCCAATACCTCACATATGACACGCATACTCTAAACTGAGATCCGAAACCTTAATCACTCAATTGAGGAGATATTATAGTACTACTTGCTAGTAAGGATATTGAAAATAAAACTCTCTATCTGGCACTACGAGTCATCAAGTGATGGACATCGTTGGTGAGAAGTGATCGCGTGTCCTTAAAGACATCCCGACGAATGGATCCCACGGGCGTTGAGCTTGCGTACGTAATCCAACCGTCACGATGCCTCCAGACTACACCCAATCTAAGCCTCACCGGCCCGACTCTCATCATTCCCGACGAAATACATATAGTATTAAATACGCATTCTACCTATAAGTATTCTAATAACCTATATGATCCGTATATCGAATCTTACATGCAGTTATGAAGTGCAGATGACATGCAATGCAGGTTGGTCTCAATTTAGGGTACAGATACCGGTATGCAATTATGACAGTTCAAGTTCTACGGTCCTGATTTTTGATTGATGGTAATTTGGTACCACAGTTTCGTTTGGGTAAGTCTGGTAGGTCCTAGTTATAAAAGAAAGGGATATAAACCCCAGGAACCACACTTGAGAGATATGGAGAGAAACGCAGAGCATACTCTACTCCGAGGGAGGCTCTGATCCGTCCGCGCCTGTGTCAGCGGCGACGTCGTCAGTAGCAACCTCGTCACCCGCGAGTGGATACGAGTCGGCTAATTCTCCTACTTTGACGATGGGGTTTTATCAGTTATATGTGTATTTGTGAGTGATCTACTAGGGGTAAATTAGAAAACAAGATCTATGCGTTGAGACGTCCTTGATGTTCCTAATTTAATCTAGCTGTTATTCTTACTTAGTCAAATCCCCGTGCAGTGTCCTTGATGCAGGGTGAGTGTGAGGGTTACACGTTTTTATTACTTTACTTCATTCATGTTTAGTCCATGTGTATTACTAACTCCATTAATTATTGGTCGTCATGTCGATATTCTACAGAACATCAATAAAGAAACAGCACGATGAAAGTATGTTATAAATCCAACTATTTTTAACTTGGACTTTTAATTAAACTAAGCAAAGAAGGAAATAAAATATTCTATTAATTATATGTGCTTATCATTATTGTGCTTATAGGGATATTGATGAATATACATTATTTTATTTAAATTTTTACTAAGTCATATAGTGTGTGTTATATTTTAGATGTAAATAAATGTGTCTTGTACTTAATAGGATATAGAGAAATTGATCAATATATACTAATACATAAAATATCATACTTAGTCCAATTTTGTTTGTAGTGCGTGATATTTTATTAACATCTAAATATATCTAATATGTTTTATAATTAATTAATCGTGTTATTATAAATATTTAATTAAGTAGATCGTCGCGTTTAATTGCAAGTCAAGTGTCAATATATCAGATACGATGTCGTACCTAACAACTATCCTACTATATAGCTATGTCGTGTATTACGCGTTATAATTTTATTTGTGATACATATAATATAGAAGAAAATATATAAGAAACACAATGAAACACAAATTGATTTATTTTAATTATTTAATGTTTGTTTGTGGTAATCTTGTGGGATCAGAAGTCCGTACTTGTGCGTCATAGCCGTAGCTCGTGCTGCACGGACTTTTTAGTCGTCATTTCCCAGTTTAATACCTTTCTCGGACCTTTTACTCCCGTGGGTCTAGTTACTAAGTATTATGGGTAAGGCCACTGTTGTGTAATATCTGTTTGTACCCAACTCGGCCCAACAGGGCCCAAGCCCAAAATACTTAGAACCATTTTAATTATGAATCTTTCGATTTATCCATGTAGTATCTGTTTGGGTTTATTTAAGGATCCATTTGCTCAAAAGCCCAAAGTTCCATTTATTTTCTTTAAAGGTCCAATATACTTACTTTTAGTATAATACCCTTTACTGGGCCAGTCATCACCTCTGGCCCAGTCCCTCTCTCGGGGGATCACAAACAAATCCACAAACAACGCAACAAGCCAGAAAACAGGGTATCAGCACGGGTACTGCACTGGCCATCCGTACCCGACCAATATCCTAATTTACCACACAAAAAGACTCGATGGCCTAAGGTTGATTGGGTTTACCAGCGTACCAGACAGCTAACAATTTGGCCGAGCAAGGTCAGTATCAGTTCAATAACGGGCCTGGTAATTATCACGCCAGAAACATAAGCAATTCACCGCAAGTTTGGTACTCAACAATTCTAAAGGCCAGTATTGGTGCCAACAGCTAATCCCCAACAGTTTTTCTTTCCTCTTTAGTGCCCTGATCAACAATTATCTGAAAAATGGTTCATCGACCAGAGCAGGCCACTGGACCAGTGTCCTCAGTTCAATTAATCTCGAATCAAACGAGCCATACCATAATTCAAACACACACGGCGCCAACCAAAACACTAAACAAAGCAGCAAGGCAAACAAGCAAAACAATCACAGCACATAACAGAAAGGCAAGCGTCACAGAGAACAATATAAAAAGATCAGCAAGGCATTCTAGGGTTACCAGATTATACGAGATACAAGAAACGTAGAGCCGGGTCACGAATAAGGCTTCCCTTCCTCTGCCTCTTTTTCTTTTCCTCTTTTAAATTTTCTGTGTGTTTTAAAAAAAACGGTCGAAATTTCTCAACGCATGAGCAAAAGTAAAAATGAGCTAAAAGAGGAGAGGCAGGGAAGCTGGCGGAGGGGTTTTATAGGGGAGAAAAAGGGGGTCAGGTGGTACTGGTGCGGGGTCGAGTTATGTGCATCGTACCAAAAGGTCAGAGAGTTTCTGACAGGCTTCGAGTGGCTTTCAGCCAGACAAATGAGCGGCGAGGGCAACAGCTAAAAAGGGGTCAAGCGTTCGAGTGCGGAGGTGACGAAGGAAGGGACGTTTCGAGGATGCAGCTCAAGGACACTTGTGTCAAGAGGAGACGAGCAGCGGAGCCAACCAGAGGGAAGAAAATAAAACAGGAAGGACAATTATTAATGTCGAGAGAGAGGCGGAAAGTCAGAGGGAGAAAGAGGCTTGGGGAGAGGTGTGACATGGTGACAGCGGAAAGGACAGAGGGGAAGGAAAAATTGGGAGAGGGAAAAATATAAAGCAAAGGGAGAGATAGAGATTTGGCGTGGGGAAGTGGGTAAAAGCAGGGGGCAGGTGAGGGGTATTGGGGAGAGAGAATGGGTAATGGGTTTTAAATTAAAGGTAGAGAGAGGCAGTGACGTGGCAGTGGATTAAAGGGGAAGAAAGTGGGAAGGAAAGAGGAGAAAAGGGAATTTCTAGGCGGTTTCAAGGAATTTCGAGGGCGGTTTTGCGCAAACCAAGTCGGTTTTGGTAGTGGCTCATGATGGCTGTTAGGGATCGAGTGTGGCGCCACTTGCGTTTTCTTTTGTATAATTAACTGTTTTGTGAGTTGAACCTAACCCAATGGGTTGGCTTAAGTTGCAACACGATTTATTAATGCTTTCCTTATTTAATACCTCCTTTAATAGTACGTAGCTGGCCGGATCTGTGCTGGTCACGGTGTGGCAAGTGGCTCAACTGTGAAGATCGAGTTAAACCGACTCGTTTCATGATCCCTTGTCAATTTTATTGGTTAAGGTCATCTAAATACAAGAAATTAATTATATGATTAGAATTTTAAGTGTACCTGCAACTTTTATTTAATGTGAAAATTTATTCCTAGATATATTAAATTTTTACCCGTCAAATTTTATTATCAATTTGCGATTTTTAAACTGTTCAAAATTTTACGGGTTTCACAATTTCAGTGGTAATTTTTTTTCTTTTGTATCGAAGTACCGATCAACGATGATCCAATTCTTTCGTTACAGGGAAAAACAAATCATGCAGTCAGGTTTCTATTAAAACTTAAATTGTATCAACTATCAAGTATGAACAACCAATTAAACCCAAAGAAGCCGTGCATGGCAAACTACACTTGAATTTGAATCTAGATAATTTCCTCATTTCATATATCCAGGAATTGTATACGCATAAACCAAAACAAACCAGATCATCCAATCATCATTCGGTTTCACTACGAACCTCCGGCAACAATTCAGTTAACGGTAATCTTTCCGACCATTCCGACTCCCTGGTGTGGCGAGCAGTAGAACGAGTAGGTG
>CAXKVX010002352.1:0-25979 GCA_964058865.1 Eleocharis quinqueflora
TCGGAATAGGACAAGGTAATAATTGGAGAAGAAGATGACAAGCTGGCATACAGTATTCATGTCTCTTTTTTGTATTTATATTATGATAATACTAAAAATATTTTTGCTGCAAGAACATCATTTATCTTTTATACACAAGAGATCACCTGTTAAGTTTAGAAAAATGGCGAATCAAATAACACTGATAAAAAAGATTCTGTTGCTGGTATCACAACGGCATGGATCAATATTGACTAAATTTCATCACATGTTCATTCGGCCAAATTGTTTTTTCCCTCTATTTTAAAGGTATCACTGAAATCTGAATAGACTACCTAGGTATTCATTTGACAAGAAATCCACCAGCATCCATTTGACAGGCAGTCAGCTCCTAATGCTATC
This sequence comes from Eleocharis quinqueflora, assembly GCA_964058865.1. Taxonomy (NCBI): domain Eukaryota; kingdom Viridiplantae; phylum Streptophyta; class Magnoliopsida; order Poales; family Cyperaceae; genus Eleocharis; species Eleocharis quinqueflora. The sequence goes on from CAXKVX010002352.1 coordinate 382, forward strand.
TCAATCAAATCCTCCAAAATAAAAAAATGGCCTGACCAGATTAAAGGAGTCCACAACTCTTGTAAAAATAATTAAACAATTTGGGCATTTAACAAATAAAGTAAGGTCATATCATTGATCAGTCCAAAATTTCACCTTTTTTTCTGGCCAGTACTTACAATAACATTACCCAGTATGCCAATAAGCAATAATATCTTTTCTTTTTTTTTAAAGCTTTTTTTTTCCCCACAAAAAGGACCTTTTAAGTTTTAACTGAAGTGATTAGAGTCCGTACAGGTAGGCATTGGATTATCTTCATATTGAAGCCATGTTATGTTGTCAGCTCCAAATCAGACAGAACAAGATAATAAATAATCTGACAGAAACCTTGTTACTATACTTTCTTATGCATCTGACAAGAGCAATAAACTTTGGCTCTGATCAAACGGTCACAGGCTGCTCTTGCTTCTATAGTTCAAATGTTCAATTAGCAATCTCAAAAGCAAGCAAATTCTATGCACAGAACAACACAAGTTGCATTTTCTTTTAGAATTGCAAGTGGAAAGCAGCCTAAAGATACAGGGACCAATTGAAACAAAAGAAATGACTCAGCTTTCACTTCATATAAAATCATTGCATGCCTCGCCCTTTTCCAATCGAATTAATCGAGAGTTAGAATACTAATGTGAAGTACTAAAATGTAAAATCCCTTCTTCCATTATCCATTCCCTAATAGGCTAATAGCCCCCACAAAATACTACAAGATGTCTAAAAAATATATATAACAAGATCAGTAGCCGTTGAGATGGGATCCAACGGAGACAAGCTCCACATGGGAATATGACTGCCACTCTGCCAGTGCCAGGACCACTTCCTGACCTCCACATGTCAAAAAAAGGAAAATTAAAGCCTTTTTATCGCTAGACAGTAATTACAGACAACCCCACCCTCCGGTAAACCCGCGTAAAAAGACAAGCCACCTTGATTCTTTCTTCCCAACGGCTACTTTTAGCGGGAAAGGATCGAACTTTCGTGGTCGTGGGCCCCAAAGTAGTCAACTTGACCACGCACTATGTCCCTGTTTTTCAGCAAATGGGCCCCCGCCTCCTTCCAAGTAAATGTGCATTCTTTCACTTTCTCTTTGAAGCTTTAAAGGAGGCACTGTTCCTTCTTTTATTTATATTTTGCCAACAATCCATTAATGATTAACCAACAATCAGTATTGCAAAGACTGAGCGGAAAGGAAATAGAACTGATAATTTGAAATTTTGAAAATCAGTACAAATCTAACTTTCCAACTGAAAGAATTTCTCAGATAAAATTAACAACAATAATCACTAGTCAGCCTTCTTTCTGAACATAACTTTTTTCAAGCGGGTGAATGCTTGGTGGTGGGGTCAGCAGAGGAAGGTATATCCGGCCCCACACGGCAACCTTCGATCATGAACACAACATCTGTCATGGCCGGCCGATCAGTCGGGTCAGGTGCTGTGCACAACAATCCGACTTTCACGCCAAGAAGGAATTCCTCCCACTCTGAAGATTCCGGGTCCAGCTCAAGCAAACCCGGTTCCAGTAGTTCAGAAATTTGCCCTCTCTGCAACTGCCGCTTGACCCACTTGACTATATCCTCCTCTTCGCCTTCGAACATACCAGGTCGCCGACCCGTTAATAGCTCTAATAGCACAATTCCAAAACTATACACATCACCTTCCTTTGTGGCTTGTCCAGCCACGGCAGCATCCGGAGCCACGTACCCCAATGACCCCACTGGCGTTGATGATGTGGATGCTGCTGCTGCAGCAGCTGCACCAGCAGTGACTACTATCGGCTCAAGGCCAAAGTCTGACAAGTGGGGTTCAAAATCCGCATCGAACAAAATATTTTGAGGCTTAACATCCCCATGAATTACTCCAGACTGATGCAAAAAAGCAAGCCCCCTAGCCACCCCGAGAGCAATTAGGTGTCGCATTGGCCAATTGAGGATGTGGCCATCCTGGTGTGATGCTTCCTGGAGCAGGGTAGCAAGGTTGCCATTTGGCATGTAATCATAGACCAGTAATCTAACATCTGGTGGGGGTCCTGCATAGTACCCACGGAGCACAGTCAGGTTACGGTGCTTCACTTTCCCCAGTGACTCAGCCTCTTTTCTGAATGCCCCTTCTTCAATCACGACAGCACCATCAGCCGAAGTGGAAGGGAGCCTCAGAATGGCTAGAACAGTTCCATCAGAGTAGCATGCCTTGAAAACCAGCCCATGCCGGCCCCGGCTAAGTACATTTTCTTCATCAAACTGCCGTGTAGCCTCTAATGTATCAGCATAAGTTATGCGGTTGTTAAACATAATCAGTTTAGGTGGCAACGCACCAGCTTCTGTTCCTGTGCTGGACCCACTACCCCTTCCCGGGCTTCGCCGCTTTTTCACACCATTGCGGTTGTCCAGAAACCGCCGCCTCCATCTCAGTAGAGTAAACACACAACAGCAACAGAGGGAAAGTATAATAAGTAATGCAGCCGCTGCTATGCCAATAAAAAGAACCAAGCGTTCTATTTTTTTTCTTCTATGGCGCTTCTTTGAGTCACCACACTCGGTCTCAAGTGGTGAGCCACAGAGGTTTGGATTTCCCATGAAAGCTGACGGAGCCCCAAACCGGGACCCGACTATTGCCGGAATTTCACCACTAAGTTCATTGTTTGACACATTAAAATAGGTTAACCCTGGGATTTGAGCTAGTGAAGATGGAATAGGACCTGTCAGGTTGTTTGAAGCAAGGTCAAGGGTTTGCAATTTGGACAGATTTGAGAGGGAGGATGGTAAGTTTCCAGAGATATGGTTGCTGTCCAGTCTAAGCACAACAAGTGATGAGCAATTAGAGATTTCCATTGGTATTTCACCTGAAAAGGCATTTTTCCCAAGGTCAAGCACCTCTAAATCAGCAAGTCGAGAGAGATCCGCCGGGATGGATCCTGATAGATTATTTTCTCTAAACTCAAGAACAGTGAGGTTGGAGCAATTGGCCAGCTCTGTTGGGATTTTGCCAGTAATGTGGTTCTGGGAAAGAGATAGAACTGAAAGAAACTCAAGGTAACCATAAGTCGCTGGAATAGAGCCTGAGAAGGAATTTGATGTTATGTTGAGCTCCCGCAAGCTCCAGAGACTACTGAATCCCTCTGGCAAATCACCAGAAAATGAGTTACCGGCAAGTGACACATGTTGAAGGTTTGGCAAGCCGAAAAGCTCCGCTGGAAGGTTCCCAGATAGGTTTCTCTGGTTAGAGAGGTCCAAAGACCGCAAGTTTATGAGAGAGCCAATTGACGCTGGAATTTGGCCAGAGAAGCTGTTACTGCTTAAATTCAAAGTTTGTAAAGCTGAAAGGTTTCCAATGCTAGAGGGAATGCTACCATTAAGGTGATTACCACTTAAATCTAAATATGTCAGGTTGGCAAGCCGCCACAAATCCTCAGGGAGAAAATCGGTGAGGTGGTTCTGACCAAGCGACAGGGTCTCGAGCTTGGAGAGACTGCTTAGACTAGCTGGAATTTCCCCCGACAAATGATTATCCGCTAAATAAATACTTCTGAGGGAACTTAAACTCGAAATAGCTGCCGGTATCTCACCAGAGAGGTTGTTTTGTTCAAGGTCAATAGTTTGAAGAGCACCACATCTTGCAATTTCAGCTGGAATGGAACCAGAGAATGAATTTTTACCCAGCCTGAGCTCTTCTAGCGCCGTTAACTGCCCCACTTGGGATGAAATCAGGCCTGAGAAGTTGTTTCCAGATATATCAAGAATAGTCAGTCCAGAGCCACTGGTTAACCATGTGGGAAAGGGGCCTGACAGTTTATTTTCCTGTAAATCAAGAACCTGAAGTGTCGAACCAACCGAGGCACCCATGGGCACCCCACTGAAGGCATTGTACGCGAGCTGTACAATACGAAGAGAAGAATTTGTCCCCGTTCGAATTACAGTATCTGGTATAGAACCTGAGAACTGATTATGGCTGAGAGTGAGAACTTGTAGAGAGGGAATGGAGGGAATGGCGGCCGGGAGAATGCCTCTCAGCTTATTCCCTTGCAGGCTGAGGTGGAATAGGGAGGTGCAGTTGGAAATGGCAGCCGGTATAGTGCCTTCTAGAAGGTTCCAATCTAGCCAGAGGTAATGGAGGTCTTTGAGCAGTCCTAGAGATGGGGGTATGGTACCGCGTAGCCGATTAAAGGAGAGGTTTAGGAACTGGAGGCCTGGAGCAGAACTGGAGAGGTTGGAGGGAATCTGACCAGTGAAAGTGTTTGAAGAGAGGTCGAGGTATCGGAGATATGCAGGCAGGGAAGAAGGGACGGGTCCAGTAAGCATGTTACTGGAGGCATCGAATATCTGAAGTGTGGAGATGTTTGAGAGAAGAGAAGATGGAATAGGACCGGAGAGGGAGTTGAACTGGACAAAAATGGACCTCAGGCGAGGGAGGCGAGACAGAGAAGAGGGAAGAGGTCCAGAGAAGGAATTAGATCGAAGACTTATCTTTTGAATGTAGGGGAGGTCGGAGATGCGATCGGAGATGGGACCTGAGAGGCGGAGCCGAGGGAGGAGGAGCTGCACGACGCGACCGCTGGAGCAGGCAATCCCACGCCAGGAGCAAGGGGCAGAGGCATCGGATGGGTTCCAAGTTGACAGCGCCGCCGCCGGGTCGTGTAGTGCTTGCCTGAAAGCTGTCAGAGCGTCGATTTCTGACTGAATGCCACGTGTCTGGTTACCCGTAGGAGTGGCAGCGAATAGCAAGGTCGGGAAGAGGAGAAGAAGGTGGAGACATGGTATGAAAGGGATCATGCTGTTGCTTTGTAAATGAGAAGTTATAATCGAGGTTACTAAAATTGGGAAATATGGGAAAGAAGAAGGCTATTTGCACGCTCATGGAGAGAGGAGCATTTTTGCTTTGCTTTTAGTGAAGTGGCGACTGGCGACTGGCGACTGGCGACTGGCGACTGGCGACTGGCGACTGGCGACTGGCGACTGGCGAGGCAGAGAAAGAGAAGAGAGATTTAGTGACAGAGAGGAGAGGAGAGGAGAGGAGAGGAGAGGAGAGGAGAAGGGCAGAAGGGGTTTTGGAATTTTGGACGGGAGTAATTTGGTTTCCCTCCTTTGATGCATTCGAGGTGTTTTTTTGAAATAACAATTGGGAAGAGGGAAGACTGCATTAAAAGGGTAATAATTTACTGGTTAAGTTAACGTTAAGTAACTTTTTAAACGGGCCCCGATGTTTAATTGGTTAAAGAAACCGGTGCTTGACCGGAAATTACTTTTTTACTGGACAAATGGGCCCGTGGCATCCAGACGAAGGAGCGTCTCCACTCTCCATGCTCCGAAGTCAGATCAGATGCTCTGCAATTTTGGCAGAACTAGTTTTTGTTTTCCAGTAGGGAGGGACCTTCTGATCAACTTGCTATAACTATGATTATGTGAAAAAATCTAATTCCTTTATTTGTTTATTATTCTTTTTTTATTGGCAATTTGGCATCTGGCAGGCCGTTTGTTCGACAGTTGGATGTTGCTATTGGCATTTGGCAAGGAGGATATGCATATATGTAACATAAAATATGTTTGTCCTTCCTCAAATAAAGATGAACAATACAGACAAAAATTGTTTCCTGATTGACCAATACGTTGCTCGTTGCATGAGAAATTACTAGCGATGTTAAAGTCGTAAGAAATAGTAAGAAATAGAAGTAGCCTTAATTTGGATAGTGTTAAGAAGAGGCACAAAATTGCTAAGATTCCGGCTAGGAAACAGCAAAGCTAGCTGTTCCTGTACTAGCCGTTTAATCGTACGTCACTGTGCACTTGTTTAGCATATGCATATGCTGTCGTTATGTGGTAAGCTTTGCTCTCTGATTCTCTGAAAGTCTGAATCTGAGCACGTGGGTAACAAGTGGCTTTATTTACTGTGTAATGACAAATTTTAATGAAATGTAACGTACCAAATAAATACACTGTGGAGTGGGGAGAGACATTGGTGTGGTGTGGTGTGGTGTGGCGCCAATCATTCTGTTCTTTTCTCCCACATAGCAGAAGCCAGAAGATGATGTTTGATCCATTTATCATACTTGAAACCATTAGAAAAATTACATATACAATTGCTCTGAAGTTTAATAATCATAGAAGAAAGAGGTCTTCGAATCAATTCAATTCTGCACCTCTAACGAGTTGCTGCTTGCTAGTAATATATAATGAGGAGCGAACACTTTGACAACGAGTTACTTTCACAATTTTTGACAATAACATTTTAAATAACTTGGTCAAAATCTTATTGAACATTGAAATAAGTTGATTCTAAAGAAAGCTTGAAAGGAAAAACTTGTATACTCCGGATATGATGGATATTTTAGGTACTCCAAATCACTCCTCACCGTTGAGATGCGTTAAGATTCTTATCATACATCAAGATCAGACTATTCAGAGTGACTTGAAATATCTAGAGTATCCATCTTCGAAGTATCCAAATTTTTATCAAATCTTAAAAATAGAAAAAGTGTACAAATACATTCTTAAACTTATAGATCAATTGTGTTTTAAATTTGATGTGATTTGATTGTCATCTCATGTTTCATAAAAAATCATCAAGTTTCATAGAATTTTAACGGTCAATAGTAAATGGTCAATTATCGAATATAAAATGACAACGAAATCGCATCAAATTTAAAACAAAACTAATTTATAAGTTCAAGAATGTGTTTATAAATATTTTTTCTATTTTTGAGATATTTTATCGATATATTTGAAGTTTCATTATCAAAATTGTCAAGATATTCGTTGTCAAATATCAATGTCAAGTAATCTCTCCTCATATAATGTAGTATAAAGAGTGAGGCTATAGCACTTCACAAAATCACCATTCCAACGGTACTTCATATTTGTATCTTCAATTACATAGTTCAAATGACCGATCTAAACTGTTAAACGTTATCTCCATATTGAAATTTCTTTGGATATCCAATTTTATTTTATTTTTTATTTTTCTACTAATATTTAAATGGGTGGAAAATTATCTATTTTGGATGGTTTAGAATCGTTAGATTGATAAACTTTTCGTCCTCTCTAAAGTAGTTAAAAATTTCTAAAAAATATTAAGTTCGATCTCCAAGAAAATTGTAATATGTAAATCATGTTTAACAATTTGAATCGGTAATTTGAACTATACGAGAGCGAAGTATCATTGAAGTGGTGCTTTATGAAGTATCATAGTCTCACTCTTTTAAAAATATATGTATAAAATATGAATCAAAATTTTGTACTTTTTAGATAAAATGAAATTAAACCTTTAACCTTTAAATATTCCAAACAAATCTCCAACCAAATTTTTAATATATGATGTTTCACATGAAGAATGTTGTCTTTTAACGACTAGTTCAAAAATTAATTCTTAAGCATATTAATAGTGTGCATATATTTTATATAGAAGTCAATGGCATGCCTTGGCCAATTGTGCCAAGCATTATTTCTAAAAATGTTGTGAATCAAATATTCACTTTGTTAAATTAATTCAAAATATTTTTTGATATTCTGGCCAACATATATCTTAAATTTTGTATATTTTACTTTGTATACATTTTCTTATAATTAGTTCATGTCTTCGAATCAATTCAATTCTGCACCTCTAACGAGTTGCTGCTTGCTAGTAATATATAATGAGGATCTAACACTTGACAACGAGTTACTTTCACATTTTTTTACAATAACATTTTAAATAACTTGGCCAAAATCTTAAAGAAAAAACTTGTATATTCCGGATATGATGGACTTTAGGTACTCCAAATCACTACTAACCGTTGAGATGCATTGAGATTCTTGTCATACATCAAGATCAAACTATTCCGAGTGACTTGAAATATCTAGAGTATTCATCTCCAAAGTATTCAAGTTTTTATCAAATCTTAAAAATAGAAAAAAGTGTACAAATACATTCTTAAACTTATAGATCTGTGTTTTAAATTTGATGTAATTTGATTGTCATCTCATGCTTCATAAAAAATCATCAAGTTTCATAGAATTTTTAACGGTCAATAGTTAATGGTCAATTATCGAGTATAAAATGACACTAAAATCGCATCAAATTTAAAACACAACTAATTTATAAGTTCAAGAATGTGTTTATAATTTTTTTCTATTTTTGAGATATTTTTATCGATATATTTGAAGTTTCATTATCAAAATTGTCAAGATATTTGTTGTCAACTATCAATGTCAAGTAATCTCTCCTCATATAATGTAGTATTTTTTTTTTTAAAAGAGTGAGGCTATGGCACTTCACAAAATTACCATTCCAACGGTACTTCGTATTCGTATCTTCAATTACATAGTTCAAATGACCGATCTAAACTGTTAAACGTTATCTCCATATTGAAATTTCTTTGGAGATCCAATTTTATATATTTTTTTATTTTTTACTATTATTTAAATGGGTAGAAAATTATCTATTTTTGATGGTTTAGAATCGTTAGATTGATAAACTTTTCATCCTCTCTAAAAATAGTTAAAAATTTCTAAAAATTATTAAGTTTGGTCTCCAAGAAAATTGTAATATGTAGATCATGTTTAACGTTTGAATCGGTAATTTGAACTATGAAATTAAAGATATAGAGCGAAGTATCGTTGAAGTGGTGTTTTATAAAGTATCATAGTCTCACTCTTTTAAAAATATATGTATAAAATGTGAATCAAAATTTTGTACTTTTTAGATAAAAACGAAATTAAACCTTTAACCTTTAAATATTGCCAAACAAATCTCCAACCAAATTTTTAATATATGATGTTTCACATGAAGAATGTTGTCTTTTAACGACTAGTTCAAAAATTAATTCTTAAGCATATAAATAGTGTGCATATATTTATATAGAAGTCAATGGCATGCCTTGGCCAATTGTGCCAAGCATTATTTCTAAAAATGTTGTGAATCAAATATTCAAAATATTTTTCGATATTCTGGCCAACATATATCTTAAATTTTGTATATTTTACTTTGTATACATTTTCTTATAATTAATACTCCCTTGTTCTGAACCCTGATAAAAATCAAAAGAATAATTAGTTGATAAAAGTGTCTAGTCTGTTATTGATTTCATTAAGCCCTCAAAACATGCCATGATGATCTTTCTTCACAATTAATTATTCAGAGACCCGTAAAGACATTACGAATTCTACCTGTTCTTATATAGTTACCAAAATTTTGATCTAAACTTTTGAAGCCATGTTTCGCGGAACAAAAGGTGCCTAATCCAAAAGTAGCAATGATGTGTGCAAAAAGCAGCTAGCTGCGTTTAAATGCGCAGCACAATAAATTTTAGAGTGACGAAGGAATGAATGTGTGGTGTTATTACTTATTACCTGTACATGTCGCAAACGTAGCTTCTGTCACGCCATATGCACTTGTTTTGTTTTTGTTTATTGATTTATTTCTTCTTCTTTTTTGGGAATTCATTTTATACTTGGATTTGATACAGCTCGCGCGTATTCGTACACACATTGGGAAAGATTTTAAAAGTCAGATGCTAGCTGAAACCTAATGAGAAATAATTAATTCAACTTTCCAAGCATGCATCAGAATATATGCCAACGCTTGTTTGTAACTTTTATCTTGATGTTAATGCTCAACATGATTCGGTTTTGATTTATAATTATATAAATAAATCTAATTAATCATCTGCATATATTCCGTACCAAAATTATCGTTTCTCAAAGACTCAAACAAACCATAGTAAATCTAAAGTTTGCATAAATATTTAGGCGATCAATTCGCCAACAAACGCATTAATTTGCACTAAAAAGTTCTTGTTCAGTTGGCTAATTCACAAATTCACAAATCAAAACCTGTCCGTGCCCGCTGGGCAAATGTGTAAAGAATATTTTCTTAACACATTATTGATATGCAATATATTTAATTTCATTGTACGTTTTTTGTTTTACTTTAATTTTCAGTGATAATAATTGCACAATAATTGATTATGGAAAGTGAAAAGTTTTTACACACATATATATATATAGAGTTTGGCTACGGTACTTATATAAGTACCGCCCTATCCATACTTATTCATCTCATTCGTTCGATTTTCATTGAGATTCGTATTCTGATGTCGAGGAGGATTTCAGAGATTAAGTGAACAAGACGCGTCCAGTTCAAATACGTGAAGCAATCCCTTCGTTTTTTTGGAATTTGTGTCGCCTCCTCACCTCACGTTTCTCTCGCTCTCTCTGCTCAATCCAGGAAAACCCTAGCCATTTCCGAAATCACCTCAAAATCACAGCTCTTGTTTGATTGGTGGCGATGTAGATACGATGACACCAAACTCTAGCCACGAGCAGCGTCAAAAATCACAGCTACAACCCAGCATTACACGTTCTTCTCTTTCCCCAAATTCTCAAACACCCTAGAGTCGTCTCCCTCAAATCAAGGAACCCACTACTACGTGCCTTTGATCCTACCCAAAGATGCTGTGAAGAGGTTGATCTACAAGAATCTTGATTTAAGTACTAATTTAGGGTTTGTTGTTTAAGCTTTAATAGTAGACGTTGTGGAGAGGTTGAAATCTTGATTTAGGTCACTTTTTGCTGGCCTAACTAGTACCATACTAGACCAGAAAGATCGGGGATATTTAAGTCATTTTTTCTGAGTTGATCAGTACCATACCAGACTAGAAAGTGGTGGTCAAAGGCACTGTTAAGTACCATACCAGTCCAGTACTAATTTATCTTTTAACAACAAGTGATAATGTTTTTGGTAGTTTAATTACTGGCTAATACCTCCTCAATTGGTAATTAGTGACTAATACCTCCTTTTTTAAGTTAATTAGTTCAAGCAGCCTAAGGCTATACTAGATAGGTTCATTTTCTTTTTAAGTTAACAGCCTGGTCACTGTTAATCAGCTTGCTGGTCACTGGTTTTCTGAACTGATTTAATTTAATCAATTACACATATGAAGTACCATCAGTTACACGTATGAACCTTTATGATTTAAATTAACATTCAGTATGTTAATTACTTCACATTTGGTTTATATTTTCAGTTTGAGAGATGAAAACAGAAAGTATGCATGAGCCATTGTATTACTGCAAGAAATGTAGATTCCCATGCGAAGTTAAGCAATCGGGTACTAAAAATAATCCGAGACGTGAAATTTATGCTTGCAATTGTACATATGGTAGTTATTTCCGTGCTTGATGCGATGAGGTGGAGTTTTACCCTTATTATGTGAGAGAGCAACTAGAATTTCTTAAAAAGTGTATGATTGTAGGTTTTATAATTCTTGGTGTGATTATACTCTTGTTATGTTATGTAATTGTAAAACTTTGGTCATTTTAAATTGTAGTTGTTTTGGTTGTAATTCTATTTCAATTATGTAACGTGAACCATGTAATTCTCTTTGAATTGTGTTTTTCTTTGCATTTGTGTTCATATGAAACATGTAATGTAGTTTCCTATGACAGGGCAATTATCAATCATAGTTACCTTAATTGTTATAAGGAAGCGACTAACTGTTCCCCCTTATAAGCTCCCCTTACACGCCCCCAATATAAGTCTTTATACTCAAATGTAGTAGTCTTTATATTTTTTAGTATAAATCTTTATACTCAAAAAATATTATCATTGTATTTGTTTAATAAAATATTTATACAAAGAATTAAAAATAATTTATCATTGTATTTGAGTGGGAGGGGCGCGTAAGGGGGACGCTAATACGGGGGACAGTTATATTTACTCTTGTTATAAAAGTGCATGCATTCTGAACACAAATGTTCAAAGAAATCTGGATTATGAATGTATCTCAATCATAGTTGCCTTAGTTGTTATAAAATAGTAAAATTGGTGTGTATAAGATTTTAATTTGTACATTATGTTGGACAACTTTCAATTTAGGGAAATTTTGGTTCTTGCCACTTTTTTTGTGTGCGGCTCTTTAAAATGCCACCCTTTTTTGCCAAATTGGTTATTTGCCATCTAAATTCCAAATATGTTTTTTTGTGTGCCATTAACCTCTCTAGAAATGATTAAAAAAATAAAAAAGGTCTTAATTCCCAAACTACCCCTCTGTAAATTATATAGAATCAATTTCCCCCATTTCATCGATGCAGAAGGGTTCACCTTGAGACCCTACGACAGAAAAGAAAAGAAAACCTAGACTCAGCGAGAGACGAAGGTTGCCGCCAGTCCGCCGCGCCTCTGCCAGGCTAGTGCCCAGGTTTGCTTGACCTTGAGACCCTACTGCCATTCGCAATTTTGTATGTCTCGTTCGCGATTTGTATCTGTCATTCACCTTAGAATCCTCTGTACCAACTGATTAAGATTTTATTAATTAATAGTTTTTCCATTTTTGAGAACTTTTCTACTGATACCTACTGATACCATACGAATCTGATTAATCTGTACCTACTGGTACACAAAGGTGTCAGTTTGCCATTCACCTTGTTGTTGTTTAAATTCTCAGTTTGTCAGGCTACTTCTTGATTTCTAATTGTTTAAAGCTGAAGCATCTAGGACTCCATGGCTGTATCGTCAAATGACCCAAAGTCGTGGATCATTCTGAATGGGTAATATATTCATTAAATTTCATCAATGATTTCAATTGAGCAAACTAGATATCAATACCCTAACTACTATTTTATCATGTACTTTTTATGTAGGGTTGATCCCAAAAGTGCATTTAAGATAGAAATTAAAGTTGACAGTTTTTGGAACAAAAAAGATGATGGTAAAAAAACATATGTCAAGGGAAAGACACTAACCTGGATTGTTGATTCCGATATATTTTCATTGTGTGACTTGAACAATGATTTATTACAGGAGATAGGTTGGGGGAAGTGGCAAGCAGCAAAATTTTGGATAGTAGATAAGAATGAGGGTAGAGAAGCTAGTTTAGTATTCGAGTCACAAATTCCAGAAATGTTCACGATGCACGAAAATAAGAGAGTAATAGTGCTTCGTGTAGTAGTAGGTGTTTCGAATAGAAGCTCTAATTGTAGTGGTACAGATGCCGCTTATTCGTGCACTCCTGCTCAACCAACTCAACCAAAACCAGGACATGAAATTGGGAGTCAAAATCAAGTGGGTAGCACACCTGGATATGAATATATTGATCTAAATGATGCTGGAAGTGACGATGTTTGCTGGATGTCCAATTCCATCCAGAATTGAATTCTTCCAGCACTTTGCATGAGGAGTCAACAGTGGAAGGTGCGGTTCAACATGAACCAATAGTGACACATGATCCAGAAAATCCAAAAATAGAAGTTGGGGCAGCATTTCCTGATGTCTCTGTCTTTCGAAAAGCATTGAGGCATTTTGCTATTAAACATGAGTTTGAAGTCGTTACAATCAAGACCGATAAGCAAAGGTACATAGGGAAGTGCAAAAATCTGAGTTGCCTTTGGAGAATTCGTGCATTAGTATCTAAAAAAAGAAGGCTTGTGTGGTATGTGTGAATAACTTACATTCTTTTGTACATTTATCGTCCAATAAATTTGCTAACTATTGATTGTGTAATTGCAGGTAATGAAACTGCCACATGACCACACTTGCCCATCTACAACAATGGTGGACGGAAAGATGTGGAAAACTTGTTGTTAGTCCAAGAAAGGAGAGGATCCTTGTTTGCCTAGAAATGACGAGTAAGAAAAGGAACCGATGTAAGAGATGTGGAAAACTTGGGCATCAACAAAGAACATGCAAAGAGGATGATTTGGAGGCTATTGCATCTAAAAGGTACTTGTGAACAAACTTGCAAATAACTTGTTACATTTGTGCCGTCTAACTTGCTATTTTTTGTTTGTGTTTTAATTGCAACAAGAGGCGTCAACCCGATAGGATGTGATGCATTTCATTGCAAGTAAGAGAAGGATAGGTATTACTTGATGATGAGAGGGTGTGATGTATTTTGTTAAGACTTTATCTTTATTTGTTGAGACTTTATCTATCTTTGTTGAGACCTTGTCTATTTTAAATGAATGTAACTTGCTATCTTTGTGAACAACCCGATAGCTTTGTTGTGCAAACAAATTAGATGTAATTTTATCTATCTTTGTTGAGTTGTTTCTAACTTGAGCAAACCGAATTGCTTTGTTGAGCTTTATCTAACTTTATCTATCTTTGTTGAGCTTCTCGATAGCTTTGTTGAATTTCATCTATTATTTCAGCCAAGTGGGACAGAATTGATCTGTATCTGAAATTAAGCAAACCGAATTGAACTGTAGTGGTACACAATTTACAGTAAACATGCAACTCGAACCATGAAAAATTCCAAATTTTTGCAGTAAACAATTTACAGTAAACACACTAACCAATTCCAAAATGAAATACAACAAAAATGTACATGATAAAATTCCAAAATGAACAGACTAACCAAGTGGTACAGAATTTCAACCAAGTGGTACACAATTGAAACACCAGTAATCAAATTGAAATACCAAAAACCTGCAACTCGAACCATGAAAAACAAATAGAAATACCAGTAATCAAAATCGAACATACCAAGCATGACAGTGACATAAACATGCAACATACAACATAAAGATTCAGATTCTAAACTATCCAAATTAAACTAATTGCTCATCCTTCTAAATTAAACTACCCAAATTAAACTAATTGCTCATCCTTCCAATCAAACCACTAGCCATTATCTATACTATCTTATAAAGCACCTAAGAAATGGAGTTCTCCATTTGGTCATAGTCTTACTTTTTTATGGACTAAAATACCCTTCAAACCAGAGGATACTGATACACAATGCTTGATTCTATAAGGACAATAATGTTATTTGTACAAATTATATATGGTAAGTATTATAAGGTTGATTATTCACATATTGAAATCTCCCGTGGCATTGCATTTTATTAGCTAGGGAAGAAAATGGAAAGTTATGCCAAAATATCTTAAACTATTAATATTTCATGTACAAACTAATTTTCAAGCAAGCATTTCATAGTCGCATTACCATACTAATGTATCAAATATTTTAAACTATTCATTATTTTTAACTAAAAAATTGATTAAATGCCACATAATTTTAACTATGACAAAGTAAAAAATTTATAGTATTTTAAAATACTATAGAATCATACTACTGATCGATAATTTCTGCCAACAATTTACAATTACAAGAAATAGACGAGTTAGTTAATTTGTAAATATATATATATATATATATATATATATATATATATATATATTTCTGATATTTTGGTTAGACTTCAAATCATGAAATTAATGAAACGATGCAATATTCAACTCTGTTTTGTTAATTATTTTTTCATGCATTTAATTTGAAATTCAAAGATCCACATTTACATATATTTTTCAAAATATTATTGATATTTGAGACTAATTTATTTTCTCAAAACTATTGTTTTATAAATTTTATGGGACCTACACATGATACAAGAACTATTTTTTATGGGACCTATATCATAGTTAGGAGAATTTAAACTAAGTTGTTTTTGCTGATGATTTTTTAAATATAGCATTGGAAATTATGCAATGTATGTATAAATCTGGATTACTATCCAAATTTTTTAAATATTTGTTTGAATCTCAGGATTGAATGTGTTAATTCTTCCATTCAATATCAGATATTTTACTCTCCTCTCTGTTGCTGTCTTGAAAAAAACCCTCCACGACGTTGTTAAGTCGACTCAATAGCCGAGTAGAAGAAATAGGACAGATTCGGAAATAATCTAATGCAACCAGAAAATATATGCGTTTACCTTCTCAAATTTGGCTAAGTACCCAGTATCATGTATCAAGTGGCTATGTTTGTGCGTTCACCCAGACTAAACCGCATTGATGCATAAGATGCGTAAGCAATCGTTAGAGAGAGCTTCAACAATCTTATCAAGCGAGATCAAATTCTGAAAAATCCACTCAAAGAAATAGGAAATAATCTGATGCAAATTTAGCAACCAGAAAACATGTGTTTACCTTCTCAAATTTGGCTACGTATCCAGTATTAGTTATCAGGTAGCTACGTCTGTGCGCTTCCCCGGGCTGAACCGCTGTGACGCATGTCGCATGACACTTGTCGCGTGCCACATGACGCTTGCCGCATGACGCATGACGCTTGACCCATGCCGCATGACCCATGACGACGGATGACGCATGACGCATGTCGCATAACGCATGACGCAACACAAGACGCGTGAGGCATGACGCATGATGCAAGATGCGTGACGCATGCGACGTGACCTATGCCGACGGATGACGTACGACAGATGACGCATGAACTAAGAAGCATTACGACCCATGACGCATGCCACATGACGCATGATGATGCATGATGTATTACACACAACACATGAGAAATCACCCATGTCCCATGCCGCATGCCGCATGACGCATTTCGAATTGCGCATGCCGCATTGCTCATTATGCATGTCGCATGACGTACGACGAATGACGCATGAACCAAGAAGCATGACGCATGACGCTTGACGTATGATGACGCATGACGTATTACACACAACACATGAGAAATCACCCATGACGCATGACGCAGGCCGCATTGCTCATTACGCATGGCGCATGACGCAGGCCGCATTGCTCATTACGCATGGCACATGCCGCATTGCTCATTATGCATGTCGCATGACGTACGACGAATGACGCATGAACCAAGATGCTTGACGCATGACGCATGACACATCGATCTTACATATCGTATGACGCATGAATCATGACGACCCATGACCCATGACCCATGACGCATGACGCATGATGTATTACACACAATGCATGACAAATCACGTATGATGAATGAAGCATGTACCCATGCCACATGACGCATTATTCATGTCGCATGACGTATAATTAATTAATATGGAGATTTGAAATTAATTAATAAATTACTTAGTTTTCTAACTTATAATTAACTAATAAATAAATGCATAGTATGAATATGGAGATTTGAAATTACCACAATTTTTAAGAGCATTCCAAAAAATGTGATAGACGCAGAAATAACGATTTGTGAACATGCTGGAAAGAGAGTGTTCTTGCCTAGGATTTCACATTGTCCATCAGACAATGATATTTTCCCATTCAAGATGAAGAGAAAACAATTTCCGATCTGTCTTAGCTTTGCAATGACGATAAATAAAGTTCAAGGAAAACTTTTTCGCATGTTGGCGTCTATCTACATGAACCAGTATTCTCGCACAGACAACTATATATGGCGTTATCAAGAGGGACATCCCGTAGGAATACAAAGATTTTGATTAGGCCTATTAGTAAAGTAACGCAACCAGGAGATTACACGTCCAATACAGTGTACCAGGAGGTTCTACAAGATGATTAATACTGGTAAAGTGTAATATGCTCTATTTCTTATGTTAAGTTTCATTTCTTAGCAGATGTGCATTTTTATCTTTAGTTTTTCTTATGTTAGTATCTTTGAAGCAAACTAAATAATTAAGCTCATGTGATAATTCTGATTGTGACACTTTATTTGTTTTTTTTATTTTGCTTGTGTGTTATTTCGTAAGCTGTCTAGATCAGTTTCTTTCTTATATTTATGTTGACAACACATCGGTGATACCTAGAGAATCATTGTCTAAATGAAATTGTTGTGCAGTGCATGTATATGTTATATTGTTATGTAGTTGAAAGATAAATAAGCGTGAAAATTTTTAAAAGCACTTCTCCTAGCATTTATTTTTAATACAACTAATTGACAAGAACACATAATTTTGAATATGCGTCGAATAATTCACAAAAATGTGATACACGCAAGAATAATATTTGATCAACACGCAATTTAAATGATTCTTTTTCGTTCATAATGTCTCCCGTTGCTTGACACGGGTACGATTACTAGTAACAACCAATGTTGTTATCAACAATTTAATTTTCTTCAATTCTCCACTGTCATTCCTTAATTCTCCAAACACAGTCTTCAATTTCCCAATATCTGACCTTAATTCTTCAATCGAAGTCTTCAATTCCCCAACCTCATTCTTCATTTTTTCGATTTCGGTCTTCAATAATTCAATCAATTGAGAGTGGTCTTTATTCAATTCTCCCATGACTCCATTATGAACAAGAAATACCTCATAGTCTTCCTCCCACATCCAAAATAAACACGCAAAACTACTCTGCAATTAGAGAATCAAACCAGTATTTAAGACACAGTAATGAATAACATTATTTACCAGTATTTTAGACATTGTATGCGGTTTTAACCAATGGGAAATTAATACACCCTATCGGATACAGTAGTATTTACCAGTATGTAAACCAGTATATAGCAGTATACAAACTTGTGACATTGTATGCCAATATACAAACTTGCAAATACTGATTTACCAGTATGTAAACCGGTATACAGCAGTATTTATCAGTATAAACCGATATATACAGTAGTAATTACCAGTATTTACCAGTACATAAATCAGTTCGAAAACCAGTCAAAAACACTGTAAATAGACAAAAATCCTGTAAATAATAGAGTTTAATCTTACATTTTGGTAATTTTTGCAGGTATAGAAGATCTTTCCAGGATTTGAATCGGTACGGCTTCTGAACCTTCTAACAGGAATATAGCAATACGGACACTCAACAATAGGCAGAAGTTTTGTTTCTGACAGCAACGTGCTGGAACACGCCAAATCGCTTCGATTCTTCCCACTAAACATGCTTCAGGAGAAGGGGTGTGTGTCGATCGAAAACCCTTACTGGTGCATCGAAACCTTAGTTGCGGCAGACCACTCCGATGGCAGAATCGAAAGTAGAGGAGAAGGTCGAAGGTCGCGGATCTAGGGTTTCTTTTCGAACCCTTCTGCATCGATGAAATGGGGGAAATCGATCCTGTATAATTTACAGAGGGGTAGTTTGGGAATTAAGACCTTTTTTTATTTTTTTAATCATTTATAGAGAGGTTAATGGCACACAAAAAACATATTTGAAATTTAGGTGGCAAATAACCAATTTGGCAAAAAAAAAAAAAAGAGTGGCATTTTGAAGAGTCGCACAAAAAAAAGTGGCAAAAACCAAAATTTCCCTTAAATTTATCATTTTGGTGTCGATTTAATTGATTTTAGAACTAAGCTTATTGATAATTTTGTAAGCGTGAGAGTATACTAGTTTTACTCTACAATGTTACTATTGTGTGATTCAAGTAATCTTTTCGAATGAGCTTATCTAATTTGAACTTCTGTAGATTAGTCGCTTGATGGTTGATGGTGCTCCTCCATTCATGTAGTGCATTCTGTTTTTCAAAATACTAGTTTTAACTTTTATCTCCACCTAGTTTCCTATATATGATCTCAATTTCACTTTGTAATTTATAATATAGCTCTAGATAAATGTAACAAGATCAACTCTTATGATCAATAAAATTTTGTAAAATAATCATGTATATTTGAAAATGTATCATACATTCGACGGTTCTAGTCGGTTATGATGAGTTAAAATATTTCAATTTTTATTCTAGATTCCATTTAATGAGTATGAAGTAAGAGTATTTCCGGTAGAAAAAGAAAATTTATAAATAGAAAGGCATCCACTATGCTATTTGTGTGTGCATGTAGACAATTAAATGGTTTTGTGGGCACAATAATACAGTAGAGAAATGGCTTTTGATATATTTTTCCGTGACTTAAATAATAAAAAAGCATCCACTATGACATTTCCTGTTGAAGCTATTTGGGCCGGTTTGTATTATTAGTTGTGGCTGTAAAACTCATTTGGAAATAAATAAAATGTGAAATAGACAGACCCAATTTCCTCCTTCCTCTTGCACATTCCTTTTTTGCGTCGAAAAAAATGGAAAGCACGCCGACCGGACGAATCAATAGAGATATTTGCACCATACATATTGGAATCACTGTCCTATTTGGCAGTTTTTTCATCTCATCACTGAAATTCAACCAGATGCAAAATTTATTCTCAATTTCGAAAAAACAAGCGCTAAATTTCTGAGTAGAAACAGATCGTTAATGATCCAATATCAGTTTCCAATTCGTTGGATCCATATTTAGTTTCTCCAGCGAATTCGGGTATAATTAATATATAATTTCTCCCTGTTTTCTCTTTTGATGAATATATTTTTAATTTTGTGTGACTCTCTTTGGCGAAGAAAAAGCTGAAAGCTCATTTGTATCTGGTAACAATCAAAACAATATTGAAGCGATGGTAAATACGAAAAGAGGTTTTTGTCCAAATATGCGATGTAACATTAACATGATCCATGCTACACAATCTCATTGCCTTCAGCTGGCTTATTACGGTGTTTTTTTACTATTTTCTAAAAACCTTTAACAATATTTGCAAATTATGAATTTCTATCATGTAGCTTTTCCGCGGTTGCTAACTAACAAAGTATTCTTGTCAACCATCTGCACATCCGAGTGGATAAAATCGTTAGCTGGTACGAGACTACATGATCGAAGAAAACAACATGCTTTAAATTGGGGCCAACAATACATCAAATCCAAGACCGTATGTTTTTTTATTTAAATTGCACATTTCAATCTTCTACGATAAATTATAAATATTATTTGGTAGCTATTTTTCTCATCAACTACTAGAATTGCCACTAGTTTGTCGGAACTTGGATTTCTCTAAGTAATCGTTTCAGATTTTGAATTTCATGCCACAATTAGGACCTCCATATGAAGAATCGACTCAATTACTGGTATTATTCGTGTTCACTATTGTTATTTAATATTAATTAATTTTAGCGAAAATGCATCAACATTGTTCTCCACGAACCTTCTCTTTTGAAAAATACTATTTTATCTTTTGAAGAATCAAATGTCTCTAGATGGCCAATAAGTGTGGTAGACAATCTACCATTACAAAAATATAGGTACTACTAGGGATGACAAAAAAAGTCTAATAGCCCAATGGCCCGGTTAAACCCACCCAGTCCGAAGCATTGCCTGCTTGGCCGGAGTCACGACGGGCCAGATCAGACCAGGCACCTGGTCATGCCATGTCAGGTTTGGGCTTGAGATTAAGCCCATAAGATACCTAGTGAGTTGATTTTATCTATTGGGTTGTGCATGGACAACATGACATGTTAAGAATTAACATTAGATACTGAGATACAAATATTAGCTAACCCTGGAAATTATCGTCGCCGCACAACTCATCTCTCCTGCTCTCATTCTCTCCCTTTTCACTCGACTACTCCCCAAAGTCCAATTTCCACTCTCCATTCTCCACCTCTCTACTCTTTGTGGTAGCACAGTGAACAATGAGCGATCTACACAAAGACGATCGAAAACTCGAAGTCCTCCTCGTCTATATCTCCCTCCTTCGTGAGTCGTGACCCGATCTGCTCACTGGTCCTTTGCTCGTCTCCAAGTTCCAGACTTCCAGTCAGGTTTTAGGTAGTGTCTTACAATCTTGATCGTCTCCACAGTTATGATTTGATTTCTTTTTCTGATTTGTTTTCCATGCTTAGTTCTACAGCTCCTGATTTTTCCTGATCTGATTTCCTGCATTCTCTCTGAAAAGGGAGAAGATAGAAGAGAACAGAAGAGAGGATTGTAAAATGATTTTATTGCTTCCTTGAATTACAATTACAATCATCTCTTATTTATAGATGAGCATAGACACTTCTAGACTCACTAACCAACTGTCAACAGCGGTAACTAACTGGCACTTTTGTAACTAACTAACTAACTAACTAATCATTCAATACAGCTAGGATATAGCTTCTCTTGCCTAACACACACCCCTCAAGCCATTGTGATGGAAATCACAGTGAGCTTGTCACGCAAAAAATTGAAACGAGGTAAAGACAGAGGTTTGGTCATGCAATATGCAATTTGATCAGTTGAACAAATAAAGCGCATAGTAAGTTGTTTTGCTAGAACCCTTTCTCTGACTAGGTGGTAGTCTATCTCGATATGTTTCGTCCTAGCATGAAACATAGGATTTGAGGCTAGAAAGGTAGCTCCAATATTGTCACACCACGGAATTGGAAGATCCGTTATTGTGACACATAGCTCTTTCAAAAGAAATTGGAGCCACATAATCTTTGTGCAATTGACTGCTAAGCTACGATACTCAGCTTCCGTACTTGACCTAGAAACTGTTGGTTGCTTCTTAGCACATCAGGAGATGAGATTCTTGCCAAGGAAGACACAGAAGCCTAAGGTGGAGCGTCGGTCATCAACGTTGCCAGTCCAGTCAGCATCACTGAAGGCATGAATTTGCTTGCAAGGATCATTGGTTAGGTGGAGGCCATGATGAAGTGTGCCACAGAGATAACGAAGAATTCTTTTAGCAGCAATCCAATGTGTGTCAGTTGGTTGATGCATGAATTGTAAGAATTTGTTAACATCAAACGAGATATCTGGCCGAGTAAGTGTAGCATACTGAAGTGCTCCCACTACACTTCGAAACAATTGAGGATCTTCAAGCAATTTACCATCATTCTTGGAAAGAGATGTACCACTAGCCGTTGGTGTGAGGCAAGGTTTGGCATCAATCATGTTTACTCTCTTAAGAAGATCCAGAATGTACTTGGTCTGAGTAAGGGTTATGCCTTGATCTGTGAAGTGAGCTTTTATGCCTAAAAAGTAATGTAAGTTGCCCAGATCTTTTAATGCAAATTGAGCTCCCAATTGTGAGATACATTGCTGCATAATGTGGGTGTTGTTGCCTGTGATGATTATGTCATCCACGTAGACAAGAATCAGTGTGATATGTTCTTCAGAATGAAGAATTAACAAGGAGGGATCATAGGCAGAAGCCTTAAAACCCAAATCGAGAAGGGCTGAGCTCAGTTTTTGAAACCATGCTCGTGGAGCTTGTTTCAGTCCATAAAGGGACTTATGTAGCAGACACACATGATCAGGGTGAGTTGGGTCAGTAAAGCCAGTTGGCTGTGTCATGTACACCTGTTATGAGAGATCACCATGTAAAAATGCGTTGTGAACATCCAGTTGCTTAATTGACCATTTGGAGGATATGGCAAGTGATAAGATTACTCGAATGGTAGAAGGTCTCACAATTGGACTGTATGTGTCAAAGAAATCCACCCCTTCAATTTGATGGAAGCTCTTGGCTACAAGTCGAGCTTTGTAGCGATCAATACTACCATCAGCCTTCCTTTTTTAATTTGTAAACCCGTTTACACCCTATTAATTTTTTATTTTGTGGTAGAGGAACCAAGGACCACGTGTTGTTCTTTGCCAAGGCATCAATTTTATTAGCCATTGCAACTTGCCAGTTATGAGAGCCTTTTGCTTGTGAGTAAGATGTAGGTTCAGAATCTAGAGAAGCCAAGTGTGCAACATATTCGTTGAGGATTTTTGGTTTTCTGGTGTTGTCTTTGTTACGAGTAACCATAGGATGTATATTGGAGGTGGAGTTTCGGTGTGGAGAGGAGATGAGCAGCTGAGGATTTGAATTTAAAGTTCGGTCAGTAGAGTTCAATGGCACAGAGGTACGGTTAGCAGAGCCGTTGAAATTTGGGGCAGGAGAAATGGATAGAGAGTCAATAATGAGTCGTGAGTTTTGTTGGGCTTGGATAACAGGAGTTTGAATAAGAGGTAAAGGCGCTAAGAATAATGGCTGAGATGACAGATCTATTGTATCGAACGGTTGGGATTGCACATCTTTGAAAGGGAAAACAGACTCATCAAAGACCACATTTCGAGAGATGTATAGTCTGTTACTAGGCAAATGCAAGCAACGATACCCCTTTTGAGAGAGAGCATAATCCATGAACACACAGGGAAGAGCATAAGGGTCAAGTTTACTATTGTTATAAGGTCTGATCAAAGGAAATCACATACTGCCTAGGACACGCAGTGTTGTGTAGTCTGGATTTTTTTTTAACAAGAGCTTGTAAAGGATCAGATGTTGAGAGGATGGTAGCCTGTTAATCGTATACACGACACTTGCAAAGATTTCATCCCAGTATTCTTGAGGAATTGATGCATGGTTCATGGTGGCAACAAACAGCTCAACTATGTGTCGGTGTTTTGCGTTCAGCTGTTCTGTTTTGTTGTGGGGTGTAAGGGCAAGAGGTCTGATGCAAAATTTGAGGAAATCATGCAGCAATTGGCTTGTATTCAGTACCACCGTCTATTCTCAAGATTTTGATTGTTGTGTTCAAAACATTTTCAACTTGAGCCTTGAAAGAGGCAAAAATACGAGCAACTTCACTTTTCTGCTTCATGAAATATATCCAAGTATATTTGGAGAAATCATCAATAAACGAGATATAGTATCTATAACCATGTTTTGTTACAGTTTTTGAGGGGCCCCACACATCCGAATGGACCAATTGTAAAGAAGAGCTAGAGTTTATTGAAGAAGTAAAGGGAATAGTGTGTGCCTTTGCTTGTACACAGTCATGACAAAGAGAAAGCTTATTTTTTATACAAGGTAAATTGTGAGAATTGAGAACTTCTAAGGTTGTGGAATTGGATGGATGACAGAGCCTGACATGCCAAGTTGTTGAAGAAACTCGAATGCCATGGTAAGCTTGAGGTATGGGCTTCAAGGTAAGAAAGAAGAGACCATTGGAGCTATGTATTGGAAGTGGTCTGGTCCTATTGTGGATGTCCTTTAAATGACAAAAAGAAGACGTGAAGTTAATATATAAGCTTGGATTGTCATGAAGCAGTTTAGAAATGCTTATGAGATTTGTTGAAAAATCGGATACATGGAGTATCTCTCAAGTGTATAGAAAAACCCGATGTGTGAAGTTGAGTTGTGTGCAATTTGAAGACCATTGCCATCACCAATCTGAAGCTTGTCAGTACCAGTATATTCAAAGAAGCTTGACAAGTTGTTGAGATCAGATGTGACATGGTTGTTAGCCCTAGAGTCAAGAACCCATTGTGTGTTTTGCTGGTTAAAGGAAGATTGAGGTTGAGAGTGCATTATGGGAGCCTGAGCTGTGAAGGCTTGGAATCGTGGATTTGGAATCCATTCAGAATCAGCTTCATATCGTTTGTAGCACAATTTGGCTGTGTGACCAAATTTGAGACGATCTGGCAAGTGGGACGAGATCCAGTAGATTGTATTAATCGTATGCTGTGATTGATTGAGATTTGGTCTAAAGGAAGTTTTGGGAGTGTAGGTAGGGTTCTAATTAACATGTCGGTATCCATTGCTAGTGTTAGATCGGTTCTTGAATGTGTTCTTGGAACTATTGTTGCTATAGAAGGCAGAGGGAATAGAAGTAGGTGCTTGGAATTTGAGTAGTGCTTCATGGCCAAGAATGAGACCATGAAGATCAGAGAAAGAAAAAGGAGTGTGATGGCTAGCTGCATTAATTGCTGCCACAATTGGATTGAACTCAATCTCAAGCCCTTGAATCGTATGCATCACTAGATCTTCCTCAGAAATAGGAGATCCGACGAATGTCAATTCATCTGCAATTCGTCTGAGATTTTAAAGGTACTCAGAGCAAGATGAGTTACCTTTCTGACATGACTGGAGTTGTTGTTTGAGCTCAAGTCGACGAGAGCTCGATGTGGAAGCAAATTGTTTCTGAAGAGTGATCCAGAGCTCCATGGTGGATGAGCAAGAAACCACTTGTGCTTGGATCGATTCTGTGAGAGATGATCGAATCCAGCCAAGAAGAAGTTGATCTTGTCGTCGCCATTGAAGAAATTCTGGATT
>CAXKVX010002353.1:0-21115 GCA_964058865.1 Eleocharis quinqueflora
TCTCAAGAAATTATAGAAGAATATAGGTTTAACTCTTTAAAACTTTGGTTATATAAAATTGGGAGTTAAATACAAATAGCAAAATTCAGAACAAAATACACATTAGCGTTATAACGCCAAAATTGGCGTTATAACGCAAGAGTGCACAACTCAGCGAAATGGCTAAGTAAAAGGAGCAATGTACTTGGCGTTATTAGGCGTTATAACGCCAGAATTATAAGATTTTAAAATGGAGATTTAAAATAGACTAAGATAGCAATAAATTCCAAAATAGCAAAAATACCTCTTAAATATTGCTAAAGTTTATGAATATAAAATTCATTTTTCCAAAAACATTATTTTGCAAAAGTGCAAAATTTTCACCAAAACTCCAGAGAGAGCGTTATAACGCTAAGACTGGTGTTATAACGCCAGAGTCAGGTTTTGGCCAAATTGGCTAAGTCCTGACCTGTAGCGTTATAACTCCAAGTTTGGCGTTATAACGCCAGAGTCAGGTACTTAGCCAAATCGGTCAAGTCCTGATCTCTAGCGTTATAACGCCAAGTCTAGCGTTATAACGCTAAAACGATGCAGATTTTGAAACCTTATTTTAAAATAGTAAATGATCAAGTAAAATTCCAAATGCTTAAATTAAGTCCTAAAAATTGTATAAGATCATCATGATGAATTTAATTTTTCTCAAAAACATCAGTTTGCTCAAAAACATGTTTTTCAATCAAATTTCCAGAGAGTTGGCGTTATAACGCCAGTGTGCTAAAAGAGGGCTAAATCTTCTAAGTACTGGAAATTCTGGCATAGCGTTATAATGCCACACTTGGCGTTATAACGCTAGTTCAAAATTCAAACGTCACAAAACTTTGTCTTGACTTGGACTTGCGTTATAACGCTATGTTTTGTACATAGCATGGCGTTATAACGCTAAGTACAACCTGCACAAAAATACAAATCTAACGTCACAAAATTTTGTCCTAACTCATGATGGCGTTATAACGCTATGTTTTCTATATAACTTGGCGTTATAACGCTATGTTCCGAAAACCTAATTTTGTGTAGAAATGAAAAGGTATAAAAGGGGACCATCTTCTTCACCTTTACTTACTGAAACTTTTAGCAAAAACTAAATACCTTCCAGCAGCCATTGTTGTGCACTTGAGCTCATTCCTAAATAGCTAAATCCATTTCACAATCTCCCAATTTTATTTAGCCAAATTGTTCCATTGATTGTTGAGAGATTAGTGGTGTTGTTAGATTAGTGCTCTATCATCTATTTGTCTTAGTTTCCTTAATTGTGAACCATGTGAATCAATTTGAGTCCAATTACTCTACCGGTGTGTGTAAAGAGAATTGGATTCCACCTTTGTACGAATTTTTCATTAGTGGAGCGGACCAGGCTTATCACCGCAAGAAGCGGGGGCGCCGGGGACCCGGAGAGTAGGCATGGCCTCATAGTGCACGCGACTGAGCCATCTTCTTACCTTTCTTTATTTCAATTTTATTAATTCCTAATTGCTTTGTGATTAATTGCACTTGAATTGCACTTTTAGGAATTAGTGAATTGAATTGTGTTGACATTTGAGTGAATTGTTCATTTGAATTGTTTAGTTAATCTTGTCATATGGTATTATGCTTCCGCATATAGAATTGAATTGTCGTGAATTGAAATTGAGAGTTGAGAAGATTTGCAAACTAGTCCCTAATTGTTAATTAAACGAAAAATTGACCATAACCTAGGCCGCCTAGGTTATCAAAGTGGTATCAGAGAAGTGTTGTGCTTGATAGTTAGGAACCTTCTTAATTACAAGCTAAGATCAATTGTCATACCAACCAAATGACCAACCCACTTAGGCATGTTTCTTCACCTCCCGTGTTGGGGCAAGGGTGTAAGAACTTTGGGTATTGGAAGAGGTGCATGATTAACTACCTAGGTATCATGGATCTATTAGAAGTGGTCACAACCAAGTTTGTACCGGAATATAGCCCGGATAACAAATTAACCATACCATCTCTTATGAAATGACCAAGCGGTAAATGCAATTTTGGCATCGGTGCATGAGTCAATTGCACCAATCTTTGGTGAAGCCATTAATGCATATGATATGTGGCATGCCCTATTGAGAAAATCTGAGGGAAATGACTTGTTGAAACGGTCTAGGGGTGCCAGTCTTCAATCCTTATTTGAAAACTTTAGGATTGGAGATGATGAGTCTATTGAGGATATATATACTAGGCTAACCCTTTTGACAAATGATTTTGTTGAAATAGGTGACCCGTTGACACCTTGCAAAGTGGCTAGCAAGCTCATAAGGATTATGATGAGAAGGCCATCATGGCAAGGTTACATGAGCTCCTTGAAAGATATGCATAATGCTAGAGAGGTGCCATTCACTCCCGAAGAGATTTACTCATTCCTCAAAACCTTTGAGGAAACTCTTCGTCAAATAGGAGAAGATCAAGGTCACAAACCCGTTGCACTAGCGGCACAATACTCAAGGCCATACAACAACTCCAAATCCTACCACAACCCTTCATCCTCCAATACTAGAAACCAAATTGAGACCAATCCTTTCAAAGACTTTGGGCAAGATCACAACAAGGAGATACCGATACTCACCAAAATGATCCAAGGTCTATTCGCATACGAAAGAAGGCTCAATTCAAAAAGGGAAGAAGAAGGAAAGAGAATAGTATGTTTGATGTGTGACAAAGAAGGTCATACAATTCACACTTGCTATAGATTGTTTCCTCAAATGAAAACCCAAGATGAATTGAGAGACAAGATCAAAGAGCGGGGCAAAAGCTAGATGGATTTAAGGGTAGGAGGAATCCCAAGGCTATGCAAGTCGAGACTTGGGAAGAAGAAGATTGTGAAGGAGATGAGTGTGTAGCGGAACAATCAAATGATCCTGAAACACCCTATGCACTCATGGCAATAGTTGATGATGAGTGCCTCATGGAGGATAATGAGGAGACCAAGAAGAAGGTTGATCTTGATGCTATCATATCAAAGAACCAAGTTACCGATTCGGAAGTGATTGAACTCATCAAGAGATTCACACTTGCCCGAGTTGAGAAAGAGGATGAAGGACAAGAAGAGAAACCGTTAGAAGATGCACAACCAATGGAAGAGACAAAACCGGTGGAGGAAGAACAACCGGTAGAGGAGAAGAAAACGGAAAATGAAGAGTCCAAGGATGACTCTAGTGCTTCAACCTCATTCGATGAGGCAAAGGTATCTCTAAACTCAAATGAGGTTAAATTTTGTTTAGGACTTCCATCCGATGATGAATCGGATGATGATGAGTATTCTAGTAGTGACACAAGCAATCAAGCTAATGAAAATTCTTTGAAACTTGAAATTCTTAGGTTAAGAAAACTTCTAATTGAAGCTAATCATGCCATAATGAGTAGAGATGGTAAAATTGGGAGTTTAAGTAATAGGATTCTTGAGCTTGAGTCCAAGGTAAATGAATTTGAAACCAAGGCAAAGGTTTGTGATAAACACATTGAAACTATTGTAAATTTAAAATTTGATAAAGAAAATTTGGAAAAGAAAATCGGATCCTTAAAATCCACTTGTGCATTGAAGAGTAGTACAAGGATGGATTTAAGTCAGATGTTTGAGGGACAAAAACCTCATGATAAATCGGGTCTAGAATTTAAGAAGATTTCACCATCTTCTTCATCCAACAACCCTAAGGATCCAAAAGAAAAAGGAAAGCAAACTCATGGTAGCAAGGGCAAAAGTTCTAGATACCCAAAACCGAGCAATGCACCAAATCATGCATATAGGTATAGGTTTAGCAATGGTAACCACACCAAGAATAAACCAACACCTAGGTATTTTGATCCATCTTGGTCCAAGAATACTTACCATAAGGAACCAACCGGATGGCGATATGTGATCAAAGGTACCAATCATGCCTATATTGGTTCTCAACAAATTGAGAAACCAAGAGTTGCTTTCCAACATGAAAATTTCTCACACAACTATAAAACTCACATAATTCAATCACCCAAACCTAGGAGTCAAGCTCAAGAACTAAAAAATGACTATGCGAATCGGTTTGTTAAGGAACGCATCAACCCTCCAACTAGTGCATTTTGCAACTATTGTTGCAAACATGGTCATATATCACTTGAGTGTGGTTTTAGGAACGGAAGCAACTTGAAGAAGGTTGCTTGGGTTCCTAAACTCAACATGTAAGGTGTTGTCTTGCATATTCCCCATAGATTCATAATTGTCAAACATTTAGGGGGAGTTTAATTTTATGTGTTGATTATTACTAATGCATTATCTTGTAGGTTTGCTTGATGTCAACACATAAAGAAAACGCTTGGATAATAGATAGTGGATGTTCTCATCACATGACCGGGTCCAAATCAAACTTTATATCCCTAAAATCTCATGATGGGGGATTCGTTACATTTGGTAGTAATCAAAGGAAGAGTAAGATTATAGGTATAGGTTCGGTTGGTAACCAAAACCTAACCATTTCAAATGTCTATTTGGTAGATGGTTTGAACTGTAACTTACTTAGTATAAGCCAATTGTGTGATGCCGGTTATCATGTGAAATTTGACTCAAATGCTTGTTATTTAATGAATTGCAAAACTAATGAACTAATTTACCAAGGAAAACGTCAAAATGGTGTATAATATTTGTACATCAACCATTTTGATCAAGGTGAACTATGTTTTAGTGCTATAACTAACCAATCTTGGCTTTGGCATAGGAGATTGGCTCATTTAAGTGTAGATACAATCAAGAATGCAATTAAGCATGAGTTAGTAAGAGGATTACCATTGAGCAAGATTGAGTTGGATCATGTATGTGAAGCTTGCTTGAAAGGTAAACAAACTAAGTCTAGCTTTAAATCTAAGGACATGGTATCTACCAACCAACCATTACAATTGCTACATATCGACTTGTTTGGTCCAATTAATGTGGTAAGCCTTGGTAGAAGACGATATGTGTGTGTTATAGTTGATGATTATAGTAGGTTCACTTGGTGTCTCTTCTTAAGCCATAAGAATGAGACGTTTGAACGGTTTGTTGAGTTTTGCAATAGAGTTGAAAATGAACAAGGATTGAATATTAACAAGATTAGAAGTGATCATGGTGGGGAATTTGAAAATGCTCAATTTGATGAATTGTGTTCAACTGGGGGTTATAGGCATGAATATTCGGCTCTAGAATGCCTCAACAAAATGGGGTTGTTGAAAGGAAAAACCGAACTCTACAAGAATTAGCTCGAACCATGTTAAATGACTCCTCACTTCCCAAGTCCTTGTGGGCTGAAGCGGTTAATACGACATGTTATGTAATTAACCGAATTGGTCTTAAACCCATCCTTATGAAAACACCATACGAGTTGTGGATGGGTCGTAAGCCTAGTATCTCATATTTCAAGGTTTTTGGTTCCAAATGTTTTGTACTAGACCAATCTCAAAGAACGAACAAATTTGATCCAAAATCATTTGAAGGCATATAGAATCTATGTGCCATCTCAAAACATAATTATTGAGTCCATCAATGTTAAGTTCAATGAAAGTGCTAATGTTCGGGCCGAGATTGGTAGCCTTGACAATATAGGAGTTGATGATTCAAGACAAGAAGTGAATAATGAGAACCAAGAGAGAAGAAACATGGTGGTTGAGCAAGAAACTCACAACGATGGGGCACCTCAATATGAACCGATCAATGAACAAAATCAAGGAGGAGGTGACAGAATCAACGCCTTGAATGAGGTTGATGAAAACGAAGATGGAACCGCAACACCTCAACAAGGTTATCAAATTTCACAAGAGTTAAGGAAAGTAATCTCTCACCCTCTTTCAAATGTAATGGGGATCCAAGGGAAGAGATCCGTACGAGGTCGGGTATTAACCAAATGATTGCTCATTGTGCATTTGTGTCACAAATTGAACCAACAACGTTTGAGGAAGTCAATCAAGACCCTGATTGGATTTTGGCAATGCAAGAGGAATTGAACCAATTTGAGAGAAGTAAAGTATGACAACTTGTACCTAAACCAAAGAATAGAACCATCATTGGTACAAAATGGGTGTATAGAAATAAGAAAGACCAAGAGGGAAATGTGATTATTGGTTGCTCAAGGTTTTTAGACAAAGAGAAGGTTTAGATTATGATGAAACTTTTGCACCCGTTGCTCATCTTGAATCCATTCGGATGCTCTTAGCTTATGTCTCTTACAAAGGTTTTATCCTATACCAAATGGATGTTAAGAGTGCATTTCTAAATGGATTCATAGAAGAGGAAGTTTATGTTCATCAACCAATCGGCTTTGTTGATCCAATGCTACCAAACCATGTGTACAAACTTGACAAAGCTCTTTATGGCCTCAAACAAGCACCTAGAGCATGGTATGGTCGATTGAGCTCTTTTCTAATTGCAAATGAGTTTGTTAGGGGCAAAAATGATACAACATTATTCACAAAGAAAAGAGGCAATGATTTATTATTAGTACAAATTTATGTTGATGATATTATATTTGGTTCTACTAACGTGACACTTGCAAAAGAATTTGCCTCTTTGATGAGTAGAGAATTTGAGATGAGAATGATGGGAGAACTCACGTTCTTCTTGGGTCTTCAAATCAAACAAACAGCGAAAGGCATCTTCATAAGCCAAACGAAGTATGCGAAAGAATTGATCAAAAAGTTTGGCATAGAGGAGGGCAAGTCGAGTAAAACACCCATGGCAACAAATGTGAATCTTGACTCGGATGAGAGCGGACAAAAGATGGACATCTCACAATACCGAGCTATGATAGGTAGTTTACTTTATTTAACGGCTAGTCGGCCGGATATTATGTATGCCGTGTGTCTATGTGCTAGATGTCAAGCCAACCCCAAAGAGTCCCATGGAATAGCCGTAAAAAGAATTTTTAAATACTTCAAGGATACACTAAATTTGGGTCTTTGGTATGGTAGACAAACGGAACTAAGTTTGATAGGGTTTACCGACGCCGATTTTGCCGGTGATCGAATGGACCGAAAGAGCACAAGCGGAACATGTCAATTTCTTGGTGGTTCGCTTGTGTCTTGGTCTAGTCGAAAACAAACCTCTGTGGCTCTTTCAACCGCGGAGGCCGAGTACGTTGCGGCGGGTAGTTGTTGCACTCAAATCCTTTGGATGACACATACCTTGAACGATTATAACTTGCACTTTCGTAAGGTCTTTTGTGACAACACTAGCGCTATTCAAATGTCAAAGAACCCCGTTTTGCATTCACGCACTAAGCACATAGACATCCGACATCATTTTATTCGTGACCACATTGAAAGGGGCGATATTGAATTGGTTCATGTAGCTACAAACAATCAAATAGCGGATATTTTTACAAAACCCTTGAATACACAACAATTTTGTGAGTTGAGGTTCAAATTGGGTATGCTAGAATTAAACTAAATCATCTAAGCCTCAATTAGAGTTCCAAACCTGTGTATAACTGTGTTAAAAGAGCATAGTAAGAAAACCTGTAGGCTAAAATGAAGTTCAGCAGGAAAAACTGAACTTAGCGCAGTCTAGCGTTATAACGCCAAACCTAGCGTTATAACGCTATCCTGTCATAGAGCACAACGCAAGAGTTATCTATACAATTCAAGTATAGCGTTATAACGCTACATCTGGCGTTATAAAGCTATAGGTGACCTGTGACTTCGTTCTTTCAGTCAAATCTTTGATAGTTAGCGTTATAACGCCAAGTCTGGCGTTATAACTCCATAATATGTCTCAAACCCAAATTCCAATCCTGCCCCTAAGTTAGCGTTATAACTTTATTTTTAGCGTTATAACGCTATTCTGACTCACTAGCATTTAGCGTTATAACGCTAGTCACAAGCAAAAAGTTGGCGTTATAACGCTAAGTTGCCAGAAGCTCAAATTGATTAAAATCGACCTTTCTCCTTCTCCAACCCTTTTCTCTTCCAAAACACACCTCCTCCCTTCTTCTAAAACTGTGAAAAGCCACCAAAACCCTAGCACTTCTCCCTCCAAATACTCCTTTCTCTCTACTCCAAACTCTATTTCCTTTCATATCTCATCTCTCCTTCTCACCCTCTTCTCTTTTATCTACACGAATTTATCTAAAACTCACTCTATCTCCCTCTCCAATTAAACCCTAGCCATGGCCTTGCTTGGAAAGAAGCTCCGCATCCGTCGCAAGGAGGGCTCCACTAGTCAAGCAGGAACCGACGGAAACTCAAACGACGATTTTCCTCTCTCGGATTTCCTCTCCCTTCCTCCTATCACCGACCAACCCACTCCAACCGCCGTACCGGCCCCATCTCAGCATCATCGTGTCAAGCCCAACATGAAGATCGCCGTAAACAATAGATACCTCTTCCGAGACGAAGATGCCTTTGTTAACTTTTCAGGGACAAAAAACCGAGCCATTGCCACTTGCTACTACTACAAGCGACACGGCTCGCTTCCGGAATGGGAAGGCAACCTAGTGGAGCAATACATCAACCACTGGAGTTGGAGGCCTCTTCTCGAATGTGATGAATCTTACAACGAAACATTGGTAAGAGCCTTTTACGCTAACCTCCAAATTGGCGAAGAACGCCATTCACTTGTCACCTATTTGGGAGGGGGGAATTGGTCATAACCTTAGACTCAATTGCTCAAATACTCGGGTTGGTAAACGAGGGGGATGAAATGTATATTATGAAAAAGTGGCCGGTAGAGGAGGACCCGGTAATTCTCTATCAACAATGGTCAATATGGCCGCTTACTCAACCAAGTTGCAAACCGTGCATAGGGTACCATACATTTTCCTTAACAATATCCTAACCCCTAAAGCCAAATACAAAACCAATCTTGAGTCATTCACGGTTTTCTTCCTCAAGCACCTCCTCACATTCAATGAACGTTGGTTTAACATACCCTACATCATTTACCGGCACATGAAAGGTGCTTACACCGATCCCTCTAAGAGCTTGCCTTATGCCCACCTAGTACACAAGATCATTAAGGCAACCAACATTCTTTACCCAAGTCCCTAGAATTAACCCCCGCTCTAAACTTCTGGGACCATATGGCCTCTATTGGGTGGATTCTAATTGACACCGATGCGGATACCGGGGCAAAAGAGTATGGGATTAACCAATCCAACCCTTTGAATCGGTGGATTAAGGAACCGAATACGGCTATCAACCAATATATCGATCTCAATCCCGAGGACCAACCAGAACCACAAGGCCACACCTCTCAAACCCAAGCCTTTGCTCCATCCAACACCGAAGACATTCAAGCGATTCTTGCCGCCTTGAATAATATCCAAGTGCAAAATGACCGTATGGAGAAGCGGCAAGTGGATATGGAAGAAAGCATGGGGCAAATGGGGAATATGATGAGTGCCATGGAAGCACGTCAAGCGGAATATTATGCCTCAAATACGGAGTTTCAAGGTTGGATGAGAGGGCAATATGAACAATTCTATCAAGATCACGTTAACTTCAAGATCAAAATGGTAGAGCGTCTCGGGCCCGAAATTTCGGAGAGGAAGAGAAAGAAGAAGAGAAGACCAATTGTTGGGTCTTCAAGCGCTTCGCAAGGTGAGGTGGCACAAGCTAGTGGAGCCGGGGAGCCAATACAAGAGAACACCGAGATGGGTGAGGCATGTGAGGAGTGAGCCCAACGCTTAGGTTTAGTATTCTAGATTACTGTCCTTGTTTTAGATGTTGTTTTCTATGCTTGTTGTGATGAACTTCTATGTTATGGTTGTTGTTTTGTGTGTTGTTTGATTGTGTATGTTTTCACAAACATGTCATGACTATGTTGAACAAATGTGGTAATACTAGTTGTTTGCTATATTTCTATATAATGCGTGTGATATGCTTGCTTGCTAAACTCAATTACTTATATATGCTTGAAATTGAACACTTTGAGTTTTCAAAGATTGAGCTGCATGAATTTGAGGGGGAGCCCTAATAATGCCTTGCAAAATGAGTCTAATTTTGAACAAAATTATTCAAGACTTTCACAATGCACAATTTGAGGGGGAGCTTAACAATTTTCAAAACCAAGCTTCAAATTTAGCCCTTTTGTATGATTTTCAAAAAGGGGGAGAATGATTTATATGTGCACAAATTCATCTCTTGTGCACATATGATTTAGGGTTTTGCAAATCAACAAAAGGGGGAGATTGTTAACTCAAACAATTTCTCAAGTTTGTTGATTTGCAAAACAATGTGTAATCTCATCAGAATTTGTGAGAATTGATGCAGGATATTCGAAGCAAGATCAAATTAAGCAAGGAGAGTTAAACCAAGGAATTAAGAGCTGAAGATCTCAAGAAATTATAGAAGAATATAGGTTTAACTCTTTAAAACTTTGGTTATATAAAATTGGGAGTTAAATACAAATAGCAAAATTCAGAACAAAATACACATTAGCGTTATAACGCCAAAATTGGCGTTATAACGCAAGAGTGCACAACTTAGTGAAATGGCGAAGTAAAAGGAACAATGTACTTGGCGTTATAACGCCAAGTTAGGCGTTATAACACCAGAATTATAAGATTTTAAAATGGAGATTTAAAATAGACTAAGATAGCAATAAATTCCAAAATAGCAAAAATACCTCTTAAATATTGCTAAAGTTTATGAATATAAAATTCATTTTTCCAAAAACATTATTTTGCAAAAGTGCAAAATTTTCACCAAAACTCCAGAGAGTTAGCGTTATAACGCTAAGACTGGTATTATAACGCCAGAGTCAGGTTTTGGCCAAATTGGCTAAGTCCTGACCTGTAGCGTTATAACTCCAAGTTTGGCGTTATAACACCAGAGTTAGGTACTTAGCCAAATCGGTCAAGTCCTGATCTCTAGCGTTATAACGCTAAAACGATGCAGATTTTGAAACCTTCTTTTAAAATAGTAAATGATCAAGTAAAATTCCAAATGCTTAAAATTAAGTCTTAAATATTGTATAAGATCATCATGATGAATTTAATTTTCTCAAAAACATCAGTTTGCTCAAAAACATGTTTTTCAATCAAATTTCCAGAGAGTTGGCGTTATAACGCTATCCCTTGCGTTATAACGCCAGTGTGCTCAAAGAGGGCTAAATCTTCTAAGTACTGGAAATTCTGGCATAGCGTTATAACGCCACACTTGGCGTTATAACGCTAGTTCAAAATTCAAACGTCACAAAACTTTGTCTTGACTTGGACTTGCGTTATAACACTATGTTTTGTACATAGCATGGCGTTATAACGCTAAGTACAACCTGGACAAAAATACAAATCTAACGTCACAAAATTTTGTCCTAACTCATGATGGCGTTATAACGCTATGTTTTCTATATAACTTGGCGTTATAACGCTATGTTCCGAAAACCTAATTTTGTGCAGAAATGAAAAGGTATAAAAGGGGACCATCTTCTTCACCTTTACTTACTGAAACTTTTAGCAAAAACTAAATACCTTCCAGTAGCCATTGTTGTGCACTTGAGCTCATTCCTAAATAGCTAAATCCATTTCACAATATCCCAATTTTATTTAGCCAAATTGTTCCATTGATTGTTGAGAGATTAGTGGTGTTGTTAGATTAGTGCTCTATCATCTATTTGTCTTAGTTTCCTTAATTGTGAACCGTGTGAATCAATTTGGGTCCAATTACTCTACCGGTGTGTGTAAACAGAATTGGATTCCACCTTTGTATGAATTTTTCATTAGTGGAGCGGACCGGGCTTATTACCGCAAGTAGCGGGGGCGCCGAGGACCGGAGAGTAGGCGTGGCCTCATAGTGCAAGCCGAACTCCGTCAACACGCGACTGAGCCATCTTCTTACCTTTCTTTATTTCAATTTTATTAATTCCTAGTTGCTTTGTGATTAATTGCACTTGAATTGCACTTTTAGGAATTAGTGAATTGAATTGTGTTGACATTTGAGTGAATTGTTCATTTGAATTGTTTAGTTAATCTTGTCATATTGGTATTACGCTTCTGCATATAGAATTGAATTGTCGTGAATTGAAATTGAGAGTTGAGAAGATTTGCAAACTAGTCCCTAATTGTTAATTAAACGAAAAATTGACCATAACCTAGGCCGCCTAGGTTATCAGTGCATGTTATTCTAATTGTTATGCTTGTTATTTGATTTATTATGCATACTTACTTATTCGAGTTGTTATGCATGTTAAACTTTATTTTTTTTGTTATGCTTGTTGGTTAATTTACTATGCATACTTATTTGGTTGTTATGCATATTATTATAGTTGTTATAGTAGTTTTTGTGATGTAATGTAGCTAAACTTAATTTTCTGTTGTTATTCGTGTTAATTGAAAAACACATGCATACTTATTTAGTTGTTGTTATGCATGTTATTTCTGTTGTTATGCATGTTATATTTGTTATTATGCAAGTTATTTCTTGTGTTATGGATGTTATTCTAGCTTTTATGCAGCTTAAATTTAATTTTGTTCTTTTATTCATGTTAGTCAATTTAATATGCATGCTTGTTGTAATAACATGCAAAACAACTGGGAAAAAAATAATATGCATAACAACTGGGAAAATATGAATATGTACCAAAAATTAATATGCATTATAAATAAATTAATATG
The DNA here is from genome assembly GCA_964058865.1 of Eleocharis quinqueflora. NCBI lineage: Eukaryota > Viridiplantae > Streptophyta > Magnoliopsida > Poales > Cyperaceae > Eleocharis > Eleocharis quinqueflora. Next base: position 12,597 of record CAXKVX010002353.1, read on the forward strand.
CATTACAAATTCGCATATATACCAAATGAAAATCTATCATATATTAACATGCATTACAAATCGTAACTCAAAACAATTAACATGCATTACAAATTATAAATAAATTAATATGCATTACAAATTCGCATATATATGAAATGAAAATCTATTATATATTAACATGCATTACAAATCGTAACTCAAAACAATTAACATGCATTACAAATTATAAATAAATAAATATGCATTATAAATAAATTAATATGCATTACAAATTAACTAGAGAGAATAATTTGTAAAAACTGGAGAGAATTTTAGAACGAAATGAACGAGCGTATTTCAATTGCGTATCAAATTGTGTATCAATGTATTAACTCCCTAATTTTTCTGTGCAAAGGGTTAAATGTTGACTGAACGACACAGTTACCTATTTACCCCGCCACCTCCTATATTCTAGAAGCGCATATTAAATGGTGAGAAATAAAAGGAAACTAAGTGGGCACTTTTCCAAATTCAAAGTCATCTCATAGACTTTGAATGCATTTAATTTAATTTACTTGTTTTTTTTGCTTATGTACCCTTTCCACTACCAGAATATTTGATACCTAAATAGCTTCTTTCTTTTCTGGAACTTGGCATTTTCCTTTGCAACTACTTTGGATTTTTTTTCTTCTTTTTCATCAGTGCACGTGCAACTGAATCATGTTCAAACTAGAAAGGGACACATCGTTTAACTTTGAAGAAATTCAGAAAAGGATTGATCTTACAATTGACCAATACTGAAACTCGATCTCAAAAAATCAAACAATGTATCTTTTATTCAAATCAGATAGAGATGCAAAAGATTATGTTATATGGTCAGAGAAGAAGTTTTCATATAATGGGAGCATTGATGAGAGTGGAAATGTGTGCCATATTAGTTTGTCTTTTGCATTTCGAAGCTTCTACTTTGTTTTTTCTTGTGAGATTTAACCTTTTAAAATAACTGCGTCTTATCATTGATACAATTTATTATTTTTACGAGTTAATATAGTTGTTATTTGAATTTTAAAAAAGAAATAAAAACCAGCGGACACTAAATGTTTTTTTTTTTGAAAAAATAGTACATGCCCATTTAAAGCCGAAATTTTTCATTATAAAAAAATTAAAATGATAAAACACCAGTATAGAAAAAATCCAACAGAAATGACAAAATTAGACCATCCTCCAACAGAGATAGCGGACCAAATGGTCCTTTATCTCTGCCAGCGGACTAAACGGGCCCCACCGTTTTCGGCCTTTTCTCGGCCTTTTCCCAGAACCCATCCGCTAACACAGTCAGCGGACGATTTGTACCCATCCGCTAACAAAGCCAGCGGACGAGTGCACGGGTATTTGGGCTGTACCAATCCGCCAACAGAGCCAGCGGACCACAGCCAGTCCGTGATTAAATCTTGTCCCAACTGAATGCCTTATTTATTCCAGCCCATCTCTCCTCTGCCTTCTCTTCTCTCCTTGTGCCAAAATCAACCAAGTCACCAAAAGAGAGCAACCAAAGGTACGTTTTTTAGCAATTTTTTTTTTATAAGATATAATTTTTAGTTTAAACAAATTGTTAAATTATTAGTTTATATGAAAAATTTATAGTTGCATTCTCAAAGTTTTTATTTGCGTTATAAGCTCATTTGTCACTAAAGTTTTTGCGTTATTTGCGTTATGAGCTCATTTGTCACTAAATTTTTTTATAATGAATAATTCATTCATGCTTAATTTTTTTTTAAATTACTTATATTGTTAAATTTGTTGCGTTATGGTGCGCTATGAACTCATTTGTTGCGTTATGCATGCTTAAATTTTTAATTTATAATGAATAATTTTAGTTTGTAATGATTTTGCATGTAGTTATTACAATGGAGAGAGCAAGAAGTAGCACTTCACGGCGCAGCAGATCTGATGCTCCGCTCCATTCTCTTTCATTCGATCATCGACCACACACGGACCTCCTTCAGATGCCTCTTGTCCAACACAAGGTGTCGAAAATATCTCCAAATTCGGTACGTTTCTTCTTAGTAAAAACAATATTATTTTAAATTATACATATTCTTTAAATCTGATTACTAACATTTGCACTCTACAAATTTTGCAGAATGCGGTCGAAATAATCATCAAGTGCCACAAACCCCAACTGAAATATCACCCTAATTATGACGAAGGATTAAAAATACTTGGGTTATTTCACGTATGTAGGATGGGCCGGACATCGCTAATAGACAAGTCACTAATACAAGCTCTTATCGAGCGTTGGAGGCCTGAGACGCATACCTTTCACATGCCTGTAGGTGAGATGACAATCACTTTACAGGACGTGGGGTGTCTATTAGGGCTGCCTGTATCTGGTGCACCCATTACTGGTGTTGCTTATCGTGATTGGAGAGGTATGTTGCAGAACTATTTGGGATTGCCGATTCCGGTAGAAGCTTGGAGGACCAAGGTCGGAACCAGAGGATTCGGTTGGAGTTTGAGATTATCTTGGTTGAGGGATAATTTTCGTGAATTGCCGCATCATCACACCCCACAACAGGTAGAATATTATACTCGTGCTTATATTCTGGAGTTTTTTGGTTCGGTTTTGTTTCCCACCTCCAACGGTGACGATGTACCGGCCATGTACATACAGTTTCTTCAGAATTTGAGTAGTCCATCAAGTTACAACTGGGGAGGTGCCGTTTTGGCATATTTGTATCGGGCACTGTCAGTATCCGCCCGAGCGAATAGAAAAACCTTTGCGGCATGTGTAGATGTGTTACAGTTGTGGTCATGGACTCGGTTTGCGTCCAATAGACCAAAACGATCTAGGAATGGAGTCGAATTTTCAGAGTGGGGGGTTCCGAATATAGAAGAGTGCCATCCTTATGGCAAGAGGTGGACGGGTCCCCGATTGTGGGAAAATCCGCATAATGCCGGTGTCGGTTCGGCGAGAGATACGTTAGATAAGTTGGAAGACGGTCGGGGTGTTGATTGGGCTCCATATGATTCGGTTTTTGATCGTCTGCCATATATCACACAATGTGGTCGAGTTGTCTGGCTAGCTAGAGTGCCACTGATTCATTTCTGGATAGTGCAGTATCACTATCCAGATAGAGTTATGAGGCAGTTTGGTTATCGACAGATGGTACCGGTTCCTCCTCCGTTGGATTGGGTACAGGAGTTGGCGTTCGAGAATGTAGAGAACACTGATCACGGAGAGCTCGATTACGATTGGGGCGATCATTGGAGGGATTTTGTTGATGCTGCTTCTCAGCCACACATGTATATGGTTTACGTAGCTGGTCCACATGACGATGATTGGTACAAAAATGAGTACATGCAGTGGTTCTTGACTCATGGCATGCCGACGGTTTTTTTAGAGCGTTATCATGGCAGTGATGTGACACGACCACGACCTCTTCCTCAGGGACCACCCGCCTCTCACACCTATATGTCTCAGAGTGATGTCTACACTCGCATCGTGAGTTCTGTTTTCTTTGGTTTCTTTGTTCTTAATCATTGTTTTTTCCATTGTTCTTCATATCCAACAAAAAAATTTCATTGCAGGGTATGCGATCTTTCAAGGATGCGATGTTGGCAACAAAACTAGTAATCACGAGGGGGATGAAAAAAATCGGGAAACGCTTGTTGCTGAGTTGCAGAGGCAACATGGCAGACGTCGGGCAATTGCCACGTTTTAATAAATTAATGACGGATGCCGGCTTACCCGAGGTCGTGGATGACATTCAGATCGATGATGATGATACTTCTCCCGATGTCCCACATGTGTATGATGACACGAAGGAGAGATGGAGGGCCGCATACGACGGTACCTTGGGCTACAACGAGTTATGGTGTCCTCCCCAGCCACCGCATGCTCAGTTTTTTCCCGGTCAGAGCTCACAGGTAATTACATTTTTTTTGTACGATATGTGCTTCTATGTTACACTAAATTATATGTTATTTTTTAAATTGTACGATGCTAATTTACTCTTATTTTTATTGTTACAGGCCTACGGCACTAGTCAGGATTACCCCCCTCCTCAGCCTCCAACTTCTCAGATTGTTACCGGTCAGAGCTCACAGTTTTTTACTAGTTCGGAATCCGAATGGATTGACAATTTGTTCCAAGGATCTCAAACACAGACTCAGGTCATAGCAAGTTCAATATTTTTTCATTAATACACGGTTTATTATTTTTTAATCATATGACACTAATTTCTTGTTGTAGGATGATGATGACGATGACGATGGCAATGAGAATGTGCAGACTCCTGTCCCTGTTGCACATTCTTCATCTGATGATGACGATCTTGATAATGTGCCTCTTGGCAAGAGACCGCATAAATCACCAACAAGGTACACGCCCGCAGATTATGACCATCGATATCAGCAGATTAGAGACTTCTAATTGATACATGATGTTGAAGGACTTGTAATTCATGTTGATGTTGATGTACTTGTAATTCATGTTGAAGGACTTGTAATTCATGTTGAAGGACTTGTAATTCATGTTGATGTTGATGTACTTGTAATTCATGCATGATGCATCAAGCGTCATACGAACGTCAAACGTCAAGCGTCAAGCGTAGAGTGTCAAACGTCAAGCGTCAAGCATGATGCATCAAGCGTCAAATGTCAAACGTCAAGCGTCAAGCGTCATACGAACGTCAAGCGTCAAGCATGATGCATCAAGCGTCAAGCATGAAACGTCAAGCGTCAAGCGTCAAATGTCAAACGTCAAATGTCAAATGTCAAACGTCAAGCGTCAAGCGTGATGCATCAAGCGTCAAGCGTCAAGCGTCATGTGTCATACGTCATGCATGATGCATCAAGCGTCAAATGTCAAACGTCAAGCGTCAAGCGTCATACGAACGTCAAGCGTCAAGCATGATGCATCAAGCGTCAAGTATGAAACGTCAAGTGTCAAACGTCAAACGTCAAGCGTCAAGCGTCATGCGTCATGCGTCATACGTCATGCATTATGCGTCAAGCGTCAAACGTAGAGTGTCTAGATGATGCATGATGCATGATGTATCAAGCGTCAAACGTCAAACGTCAAGCGTCAAGCGTCAAGCAACTTTCATCAAGCGTCAAGCGTCAAGCGTCAAGCGTCATGCGTCATACGTCAAGCATGATGCATCAAGCGTCAAGCGTCAAATGTCAAACGTCAAGCGTCAAGCGTCATACGAATGTCAAGCGTCAAGCATGATGCATCAAGCGTCAAGCATGAAACGTCAAGCGTCAAGCGTCAAATGTCAAACGTCAAGCGTCATGTGTCATACGTCATGCGTCATACGTCATGCATTATGCATCAAGCGTCAAACGTAGAGTGTCTAGATGATGCATGATGCATGATCATGATGCATCAAGCGTCATGATGCATCATGCGTCAAGCGTCAAGCATCAAACGTCAAGCGTCATGCATGATGCATCAAGCGTCAAGCATCAATCGTCATGATGCATCAAGCGTCAAGCATCAAGCGTCAAGCATCAAGCGTCATGCTTCATACGTCAAGCATCAAGCGTCAAGCGTCATGATGCATCAAGCGTCAAGCATGAACCATCATGCCTCAAGCATCAAGCGTCATGCATTATGCATGTGGAAAAACTTTTCAATATTTTCAATTAACAAAGCAAATGGCAAACGGTACATATGGAACACATAACTTCATATCAGCGATATCAGCGAGATTGGAGACTTGTAATTGATGTCTAACCTGTTGCATGTGAAACACATAACTTGTAATTCATGTGGAAATCAAATGCAATATGTAATTGGAGTAATTGTGGAAGACAAAGGGCACATACCTTTAAGTGAAATAAAATCAACATCATCATTTCTTGGTGGTGGGCTAGAGGTTTTGACGAACAAATGAACAAGTCCCATTTTATTCATTGACATTTGAGATGCCAGTTTCCAAGAACTTTCATCAACGACTCCCATCAAACTGAAATGTAATTTACTCTCTTGTCCATCCTCCACGCGACACATGATTTCACCAACGCAATACTCGTGAAATTCTAAAACCCGATTTATGGAACTTTTAATCCCTTCGTAAGTACTACATTGTTTACCCTGGAGTGTCAGTTTTTTTCCTCCAGAGTACGCCGCACCAAATTGAGTTTCAATTATTTCACCTCCATAAAAGACCAAAATCTGAAATGTCGACATTTCACTACAAATATAATTGAATAAATTGACAGTTACCAAAAACACTGATTGAGAAGATGAATTTCAACAACAAATCTTAAGTTCAAAATACGACATTCATATAAAATATGACATACATATCAACATACATTAAGTTCAACGATTTCTAGAGCGCCCAAATAATGCTCCAATTGTTCTTCCAAATGATCCGCGCCTTGTTGAATTTGATGAATTCGAAGGCTGGCTAGATAAATTTGATGCACTAGTAGGAATGTTTGCTGCATTAGGGGGAATGCTAATTGAGTTTCGTCCTGGTTGTACTATAGAAGTTTGTCCCTCCGGTTGTGAACTGATTGAGTGTCTAGCTGATTGATCTCCAAGCTGGAATCCTAAACGAGTTAGAATTGCATTTGCAGTTACGTCAGTTTGTCCCTCCTGTTGATTTGCTTGTTGGCTTGAGCCTGACTCACCTGTCGAGGATAATTATGTGAATTAATATAGTTGTTAACTTCATATAGTAGCAAAATTAATAGAGTAAATAAATTATACCACCATCTGGCCTCTTCTTTAGAGGTCGGCCTCTTCGCTTGCTACGTCGCCCTTCCATTTCGTCCATAACCATCGGAAGGCGAATGTGTCTTCTACGGCCGCGTCAAATCCATCTTCTATTAGGTATGATAATCGGGCCGTTGTGTAACGGCCAATCCCGTTGGTTTGGATACGGGTAAAATCTTCCGGACCAAGTATTGAGAAGATTTGCAACAGAATAGAACTTTGACACAAAATTAGGTAGATGAAATTTTCTAACCCTTATTACTGCCAGGACGTGCGAACAGGGTATTCCAGTCAAATCTGGTTTCAAACAATTGCAACTTGATCCCCCTTCTCGAAGCTTGACATGATACTTGTTCGTCTCGAACTCGCCGTTCGGTAGGGTCTCTCCTTGATGTAAGACTTCTAACTCTCCAATGTGTGATGCATAAGGGTCCACGCGGTGAGGTCGGCCTTTGTTGCCTCTTTTGATTAGTTTTTCTGCAACATTCCTAGACCACAGATATCCCTCGTTAACGGTCTCAGTAGACTTTATTCTTCGCTCATCAAACCAATTTACACACTTGTACCAAGTTCCTTCGACAATAGCAACAACAGGCAGACATCGAACGGCTTTAAATACACGGTTTAATGATTCCGAGCCATTGCTTGTCATGATGCCCCATCGATGTCCTCCGTCTTTGCATTGCGCCCACTTGGTTGCAGTCGCACGCTCATCGGGATCGTTCTCTCGACGCTTCCCAACTGTCAGCAAGAACTTATATCCTTCTGGATATTGTGTTTTGATAGATTGCATGGCCTCCTTCCAACGACGTACCTTCTTTTTTGCAGCACTCTTTTTAAAGATCTTCTTTAGATCTTTATCGGGACATTTTTTGTATAAATTTTCGGCAACATGTTGTAGGCAATACCTATGAACTGCTTGCTCGTTCTCTTCGGACCATCCATATTGGGGACGCTAAAAAACGGCTTTAATTCCAGCGTGTCGATCCGATATAACACAAAAGAGACCTGGTCTGATCACATCCCGACGCAACCAACTCATGAACCAACCCCAATTTTTAAGATTTTCCTTCTTCACCAATCCAAATGCCAACGGAATCAGCTGGTTCTCTGCATCGTAACCACATGCCATCAACAACCTTCCCTCGTACCGACTGGACAAGAATCCTGCATCTATGCTTATTACAGGTCGAAGGAATTTTACTGCCTCTATGCATGGGCCCCACGCCCAAGCTATAGCTTTGAAGTAGCGAACTCCGGTTTGATTTGTGGGCTTCGACAAAATGGCGTATCTCGTTCCCGGATTTGTGGATTTAATCGCCTCAAGTAAACGAGGAAGCAAGCTATATGCCCCCTCCCATGTCCCAAATATTTTAGTAATTGCTAATTCCCTACCACGCCAGAGTTTGGCGTAAGACGGATCAACACCCGAAAATTTGGCTTTAACTAAATGACGCACATTTTTAATTGACATAGTCGTATCCTCATTCATTTCCTTCATAATTGCACCAGCTATTATCTTAGCCGTCAGTTGAGCATGATCCACCCGAGTGATTGATTGAATACACGTGTGCGGGTAAGGATTGGTTTTTATAACCCAGAAAGTACCTCCTTTGGGACGAACGGCGTACAACCTCCAAAAACACCTCTTATCTGCACATCTCTCCACCAACCTTGTTGTGCTACTGACTGGAGTTTCAAGAAGTATGTTCGCTTTAATGTGATACTCACCAATGGCCCATTTCAGATGATCTTTCGAATTAAATTCACGTCCTTCTGCCAATGGATCATCCGACGAACAATGTGTTTCGGTGTATATTTCGTT